>JAWDGP010000957.1:187500-190000 GCA_033675545.1 Elysia crispata
GTCCTATTATTTGTCCTAATGACTAGTTCTCCTCACTAGTCCTGCTCACTAGTCTTACTGACTAATCCTACTTACTGCTCCTACTCATTAGTCCTATTATTTGTCCTACTGACTAGTTCTCCTCACTAGTCCTGCTCACTAGTCTCAATGACTAATCCTACTTACTACTCCTACTATATGTTCTATTATTTGTCCTACTGACTAGTTCTCCTCACTAGTCCTGCTCACTAGTCTTACTGACTAATCCTACTTACTACTCCTACTCATTAGTCCTATTATTTGTCCTACTGACTAGTTCTCCTCACTAGTCCTGCTCACTAGTCTTACTGACTAATCCTACTTACTACTCCTACTCATTAGTCCTATTATTTGTCCTACTGACTAGTTCTCCTCACTAGTCCTGCTCACTAGTCTTACTGACTAATCCTATTTACTACTCCTACTCATTAGTCCTATTATTTGTCCTTCTGACTAGTTCTCCTCACTAGTCCTGCTCACTAGTCTTACTGACTAATCCTACTTACTACTCCTACTCATTAGTCCTATTATTTGTCCTTCTGACTAGTTCTCCTCACTAGTCCTGCTCACTAGTCTTACTGACTAATCCTACTTACTACTCCTACTCATTAGTCCTATTATTTGTCCTTCTGACTAGTTCTCCTCACTAGTCCTGCTCACTAGTCTTACTGACTAATCCTACTTACTACTCCTACTCATTGGTTCTATTATTTGTCCTACTGACTAGTTCTCCTCACTAGTCCTGCTCACTAGTCTTACTGACTAATCCTACTTACTACTCCTACTCATTAGTCCTATTATTTGTCCTTCTGACTAGTTCTCCTCACTAGTCCTGCTCACTAGTCTTACTGACTAATCCTACTTACTACTCCTACTCATTAGTCCTATTATTTGTCCTACTGACTAGTTCTCCTCACTAGTCCTGCTCACTAGTCTTACTGACTAATCCTACTTACTACTCCCACTCATTGGTCCTATTATTTGTCCTTCTGACTAGTTCTCCTCACTAGTCCTGCTCACTAGTCTCAATGACTAATACTACTTACTACTCCTACTATATGTTCTATTATTTGTCCTACTGACTAGTTTTTCCTCACTAGTCCTGCACACTAGTCTTACTGACTAATCAACTTACTACTCCTACTCATTAGTCCTATTATTTGTCCAACTGACTAGTTCTCCTCACTAGTCCTGCTCACTAGTCTTACTGATTAATCCTACTTACTACTCCCACTCATTGGTCCTATTATTTGTCCTACTGACTAGTTCTCCTCACTAGTCCTGCTCACTAGTCTTACTGACTAATCCTACTTACTACTCCTACTCATTGGTCCTATTATTTGTCCTACTGACTAGTTCTCCTCCCTAGTCCCACTCACTAATCCTACTCATTAGTCCTGCTAATTAGTCAGGATTATTCACTAGTCCTAATGATTAGTCCACCAGGACTAGAATATTTTGAATTTTGTTTTTCCCGAAACAATTTTTGTGCTATTAGAACTGTAGGAACTTGAAGTCAGGAGACCTACAACAGACAGGTAACTCTGGACGAGAAACGAAGGGGTGATATTGTCCAGGTGTGACCACTCTTGGGTGCTCTTAATACTCACGCTCTCCTCTGACCTGCTATCACATTATTTATATCTAAGACAGATTGTGGACATATCACCAGTCATTAGTAGAGATACCTTTTAGTGCTGACTTTGAACAAAGACAGCTGGGCATGGCATTTAGTAGCAATTTTGAGGGAAGGCTTAGCGTCTCATAGATGAAGCCCATATCTTACCGTTTGAGAAATCCTCTATGCCAGCGTTGGGTATAAGTAGAAGTAACTAGTTACATTTTTTTTCTGATTTTGAACGATTTTACTCAATAAAAATAAAGTTCGATATTCTAAGCTATCGCTAGGAGAGGCAGAGGGATGCATAATGTTGTAGAGGTGAATACCTTTATTTTACTGGTCAAAAAGAAGTTGAAAACATCACAAAATTTATTTCCTCAATTTTCCTACTGTCCAGCGTAAAGATATACTTCACTGGCTAACCCTTGGAGTATACCGGTAATTGAAAAAAAAAAGTCTCAGAAAGTTAGATACCATGGGCTTACGACGAGGTCACGTGATACGGCCCGCTGAGTATGACTTCAACACCACCATTTTACGAGCAAAAATGCCGCTATCATATTATATATATATATATATATATATATATATATATATATATATATATATATATATATATATATATATATATATAGGTGTTTGACAGGGTGATGTGAAAAGATTATGTGCATAGTCTGTGAAATTGTGAAATATAAATTTACGTATCACTGTCTTGTAGGGAGTGTAAAGGGTTCCTTATAAGACTCACTAGATATTTTCTAAAATTGCGTATTATACTATTTACAAAAAACATACTTGGCAACAAGAATAGCACAGAAAACAAGACAATAACAACATCAACAGCAACACTAATAATAACAG
>JAWDGP010000957.1:200000-257500 GCA_033675545.1 Elysia crispata
TGATGTTCTATTACTTTACTACAATTCCACAGCAGAATTACTAAGTCAAGAAAACTAATATTAATAGTGTTTCCGCTCACCATTGGCCGTGATATTACTTCAAGCTGTGAGTCGAAGGGGTAAGATTAAGAGTTGCCATTTGGTTAATTGTAGCCAAAACATTGACACAGTGCAAACATAAAGGTGTACATCCCAATGGTTCTCATATTACTGAACAAGTACTATAAGCACCTAGCCTTCCAGTAAAGTTCGAGAACAAAGTGAACTGGTGATCTGAAGTCTCAGAAAGGGAAATGATATTTTGAATCTTAGGCGTACCCTGTCAAAGCACGATTCTACAGCCGATTTTTATTTTGTGAAGTGTATTTGCACCTAATTATATCTAAACAGAAGGCAAATTTGAATAGAACTGTTGCATTCCCATTTAATTTCATTAACATTTTCTAAACCTAAAAATGCTTTACCTTGGAAAAGGCACTCGCAATATCACATTGCTCAAAGTTTTACTTTGCTTAAGTGGAGAGCTCTCGTTAGAAAACAAACCAACGTGTCAGTCCTCTTCGAAATCAGCCATTACTATGTATCTCAAGCTCACACTAATCGCCATTTGGGACGATAAGTTTTGATTATAGGTGTTTTATTCTTTCACCTATTTACACTGTAAAGTGAAGGAATTAAAATAATCTCTAAAAAAATCTCACAATCATCCTTATTCAGATTGTTTTCCTCCCCTTCTCCTTGTCCTCCCGCTCCTTAAGATTTTCATCAGTATCGCCGTTGACATTTTATGTCATCATCCTCATCGTTATCAAGGTGATAATCTTCACCATCACTATTTTTATGCTCTTCCTGCGTGCACCCCCACCCCCTTCCTTTTCCTTTTCACCAATCTAATTATCAAATATGGCTGTCTCTTCACCAGTTTATCACTTGATCTATAACTTTTGACATTACCATTAATCTATCTATAAATTGTATCAGTAGCTGCGGTTGCATGTTTCTAACATTCCAATTTCACAGACTCCACATAAATAAAAGGTGACGCCTTTCTTCGAGATTAATTTAAATCATAGCTAAAGCTCTATAGAGGACTCTGTATTATACTTCAGCTTTGAAAAAAATTAAGTCAGACATTGGGAAGATGTTCTCAAAGAGATAAAGAAGCGAAAAGTTTGCATACGTGTCCTGTCTCGATAAACTTAACATCTCTTACCCTGACAAGAACAAACATTGTTTCCCTGTAATCTAACTTATGTAGTTCGGCTGAACTTCATATTCTCCGTCTCTGCATATATTTTTTCTTCTCTGCCTTTGTCTCTATGTTTCTCTTTCCTTCGCTCTGTCTCTTTGCCTCTCTCTCTCTCTCTCTCTCTCTCTCTCTCTCTCTCTCTCTCTCTCTCTCTCTCTCTCTCTCTCTCTCTTTCTCTCTCTCTCTCTCTCTCTCACTCTCTCTCTCATGCTGTATAAAATTGTCGATTTCAATATGCCTCCAATCCTCTCTTTCCATCTCCCTCTCCCCCTCTCTCTCTCATACAAATGTGCCTCCTTCCTCAAAGTTACTTATAACGATATATTGGTGTACTAATCCAACCCCTGGTACATGTGATCATACAAGAGTAGCCTCCCATTAACTAGAGAACCATTGTTAGAGCCGAGGTACCAACACATCCTCCTGCCGTTATCTATGTCTCGCACAGGCCACTGGTGGGTTAACGAGATCTGCTGATAACAAACTGGTGTTTCTTGGACATCATGTCTACAGGCCACCGGTGAGTTAACCAGACCTGCTGATAACAAACTGTTTTTGCTTGGACATCGTGTCTACATGCTTCTCTTTCGGACAGCTCACATACTTTTGAGTTTAAGACACGTTTCATTCCAAAAAATATTTCTTCTATATCTCGTATAACATTGAATTTTCTAAAAAAAAAAATCCTTTTCTACTTGTACGGAAAATGGCCACTCACATATGGTGCAAAAGCGAAGGCTAATATTGGATGTACTGATGTAAGAATATACAGAAGAGAAAAGGAAAAGGGAGACCCACTCACACACACAAGCGCTGACACACATAGGCTGAAATATTATTTGGATTTGAACATTTAGATCAGAATCCCATGCAGTATCAGAATAACAATATTTAAATCGCAGAAATGTAATGATGATAAAAAAGATATAAAGTCTTCAGTAGAACTAGAAGCCAAATTACTTTAAATGGACATTATTAAACTGTCACCTCCTTTAATTCTCTCTCTCTCTCTCTCTCTCTCTCTCTCTCTCTCTCTCTCTCTCTCTCTCTCTCTCTCTCTCTCTCTGTGTCGCTATCTCCCACTCTCTCTCACTCACTCTCTTTCTCTTTCTCACTCATCCACCTCTATCATTCTCACTCTTATTCTGTTCCTGATTGTTGTTATCTTCTCACTTTTTCGTTATATTTTTTTCTCTCTCGACACCGCCAGCTATTCTTCAAGCATTTTCCATTTTGCCTTAACGGACTCCGCCTAAAACTTGACATCCGCTACGAAAGAAACAAAAGAAAAAAAAGACAGGAAACGAGAAACCTGGAAGCTGCGCATGCCTTATCCATCCCTCTAACATTACATAATTTGATTGGACAATAACTTTTTTTTAATTTTTTTTTTCACTCCCCTAACTTCCACACATAGCCTCTTTTAGATAAAATGTGTATTAGATTGTCTTGGACCTCACAGAACCTCTTAACTTTATTATCCTCCTTGTTATAGGAGTTGAAATAATTACTCACAGGTAAAACGTGCGCATCCTAAAATAGAATGGGTTTTTATTATTTGTTTTTTTTTTTAATTGTGGAGGCGGCTAAAAATAGATTGTTTTCTCAAATGTTGCTGACACTAGACAGAGTGGGAGAAGGCGGGGAAGGGAAGGAAAGGGGGGGTGAGATGTAGAGAATTTTTTCGTTCGTGGGAAAAAAATTAGTCAAGAGGGGAGAGAAAGCAGAATGGAAAAAGAGAGAAAGAGAGGCAGACAGAGACAGAGACACACACGGACAGACAGACAGGCAGAGACATACAGAAAAGAAAGAGAGAGAGAGAGAGAGAGAGAGAGAGAGAGAGAGAGATAGACAGATACAGACAGATACAAGAGAGAGAGAGAGAGAGAGAGAGAGAGAGAGAGAGAGGAGGGGGGGGGGGGGACAGAGGGAGACGGGAAAAGATGATTACAAGAAAAGAGGACGAAACGAAGTATGAGAAATAAGATCTTTAGAAAAAGGAAATAAAGATAAATAGATGGCTTTTAGACAAATAGATAGATAGTTCAGCAAATCATAATTAGACAGATAATCAGGGTCTTGTGATGGACAGTAAAGTCTCATATTTAGGTACGAAAATGAGTACTAAGAAAGCTAGACAAGAGGGGTTCGTAAATTTATAGAATAGAGAGAATATATTTACAAATAGATAATTGCAAAAAAAAAAAAAAAATTACCGTGAAGTAGATAATACATGAGAAGAATATTAAACATGTATTTTAATATAATTATGAACAAAGAGACTGAAAACAAGAAAGGTAGAATATTACACGGGCAGTTAAGTATATTAATTAACAAAGAAATTGAAAAAGAGATAATTTTGACCAACGTTTGAATTTAAAAATGGCGGAAAAGGTTGATGGAGAAAGAAAAAAAATACAATAAAAACGAACACGGTATAATTTTACTTAGGAGAAAAAATAAAAAAGAGCACTAAAAAGATTGTGAAGGTCTTGGGGCAATTAACAATTTTAGTTATCAAATAATGGTGATTCAAAAAATTGTTTGTTGTTGGCAAAACAATGAAAATCATACAGAGGAAAGTTGTAAACGCCTCAATCACCACAGTCTGTGGGGCTACAGACGTGTTGCTATGAACTGGTGAAAATATCCTAAACAGACTCATTACCAATAATAATTAGGATTACATTCTCAACTATAGAACTCTCATTCTAGGCTGAAATATGGTACAGAAATATGTTTTCATTATCAGCGGGAGATGGTTGTAATGCACATAACCTTACAGGTTTCATATTTCCATAATGATAGTTTTTAACTCTGAGCACATGATGAACGAAGGAGAATGTATCAATCTCGTTGTCTTTCCGCGGACAAGGGCAGACAACTGACAAAATAAAAGGAATTGTGAAAGAATAAAACAAAATATTGAGAGAGAGAGAGAGAGAGAGAGAGAGAGAGAGAGAGAGAGAGAGAGAGAGAGAGAGAGAGAGAGAGAGAGAGAGAGAGAGAGAGAGAGAGAGAGAGAGAGAGAGAGAGAGAGAGAGATAGCTGGGGAGAGATAGTTACAAATAGAAAAAAAAAGTAAGCACACAGCGAGGTAGACTAAAGAACAGATATGAGCGAATTGAAGGAAGATGAAATTTAACATCTGAGGTTAACAGGTGAACAAACCTCTACATTTCTTTATAAAGAACGTGGAGTTATGTCAGTCTTGAATCTGGAACTGTTTCAGCATCACGTGTTGATTCCCCATTCCCCTTTTCTCTTTCATGCTCTTTCGCTGCATGCTTGCCAAAAGCATTATTCTAACGTCCCACCACGGTTTAGATGAGTTACCGCGGTCACTATCGCAAAATCTCATTTTCAAGCTTTGAGTGCTGATTTTAGATCTAAACCTACCGCCCGATCTTCTGCGTTATTAAAAACTCATTGAGAAAAAAAAAGTAGAAAAGAAAAAAAAAAAAAACTCTTGATGTTGGCAAGACAAAACTTGTTGTTGAGAGGAAGAGAAGAGAAGTTCAGGCTTTGTTTCTTTCTCCAACTGTTTAAACCTTGTGTAGTGATTCCTGGACAAGCTATTCCCACACACCTTGTTATTCTCAACCCGCAGGTTGTATCGGCAGAGGAGCAGTATTAGGAATAAAATTTACCCCATTGTACATAATGATAAGGCAATTACTATCATTAAGGCAAAAACTTTTCTTTGATTAAGCAATCACAATCAAACTAGATATCGAAGCAAAGAAAGTGGGTCAAATTCAAGCTTCTTTGCAAAGAGAAGCAGAAACAAGTAGCTCGAATAAACAATCAGTTGGTGATGTAAAATCTGCTTAGGGGAAGGTAAAAACGATCTAGAGAAAGGCGGGGGAAAACAGACAGAGAGCGAGGAAAAAAGAAAAATACTTTTGTGAAGAGGAGAGAGGAATAGAGAAATAGATATATCGACAATGGGAGAAAAGGATAAAACGGGTCAGTCAGATAGAGAAAGAGAGAGCGAGAGAGAGAGAGAGAGAGAGAGAGAGAGAGAGAGAGAGAAAGAGAGAGAGAGACAGAGAGAGAAGACAGAGAGACAGAGACAGAGAGACAGAGAGAGAGAGACAGACAGACAGACAGACATACAGACAGACAGAGCGAAAGAGAAAGAAAGACAGAGACAGACAGACAGACAGACAGACAGGCAGATAACCATGAGAGAAGAAAAAAAAGAAAAAGAGCGACTGAAAACGTTAAAGCAAGAAGAAAAGACAAAAAACAAAAACAAAAAAAAAAACAGTATGAACATAGTTTTTGTAAAAATATACAGCTCAAAAATGACTTTTTCCCAAGTTGTGAACCAGCCACAAATGGGGTCACCATATTAAACAGAGAGGCCGAATCGGGAGCAGGCAATCATAGCAGCTTAAAAGTTAAACTATTAGATTTGGGATTATTATTGTCCGGGCTTTATGAGAAACAAAATTACGATTAGATGGATGGTATTAATGTTGTTGTTGTTGATGATGATGATGATGATGATGATGATGATGATGATGATGTTGATGATGATAATGATGCTGATGATGATGATGATGATGATGATGATGATGAACATGATGATGGTGATGATGATGATGATGATGATAATGATGGCAATGGTGATGATGACGATGATGATGATGATGATGATGACGATGATGATAATGGGGATGGCGAAGACGGTAATTATCATGATGATGATGACGATGATAATGATGATATGTTGAGGTTGGTAATGATTATGGTGAGTATACTGTTGACGGTGATGCAACTGCAGCTGCTGATGAAATGATGTAAATATCATTAGCATCATAACGAAGATGACGATGGTGAGAGTGATGATGATGATATGATGATGATGGGGATCGTGAAAGCGGTAATTATCATGATGTTGATGATGATGATGATGATGATGATGATGATGATGAGGTTGGTAATGATCATGATGATTATGATGCTGACGATGATGATACTACAGCTGCTGACGAAATAATGTAAATATCATGATTATCATAACTAAAAAGACGATGGTGACGATGGTGAGAGTGATGATGATGATGATGATGATGATAGACATTACGATGGCGATGATGGTGAGGGTTGAAATGATGATGATGACGACGATGATGATGATGATTATGATAGACATTACGATGGCGATGATGGTGAAGGTTGAAATGATTATGGTGATGACGCTGACGATGATGATGATGGTGGTTGTGGTGGTGGTAGTAGTGGTGGTATTGAAGAAAACTAAGAACCCGATGGATATAGAGATGGTAATGCTATAAGTTAAACATAATAAAGAAAGAGACACAGCATCATAGCTTTTTTGACGCAATGTTTAAAGGATGTTTTCTGACTTTTTGAGAACCTTCCTTTCCGCCCAATAACTTTTCGGTATTTCCACAAGTATCCGAACTCCTTTATTTTACCACAAAAACAAAAATGAATTATACTGACCGACCATTTGAGGCAAAAAAGGCAGTATAAAACGAGTTGTTGAATTAAATAAGGCAAGTAAAAGTAAATTTTAATGTGTTGGTCAAAGCAAGTAGGAAACAAATTCTCTCACATTTGCCTTTAAACTTGACTGAACTTCATGGAATTTTCACAATTATCTAGCCACGTCTATGGAAAAATTAAACCAACCAGAGGAGAAAAATTAATGGTTTACTTCCCACATCATAAACTCTCGCAATAGCTTTCAGGCAAACTTTATAAACAACTCAAGTCGGTACTATAATAAACAGCTGTCACCGAAACCACAACTATGCACATTTTAGTATCTCCCTCCTCTCTCTCTCTCTACCTCCACAAGCGGAGGATCCATTTCTAGAGACACGTCAGTGCTTGGAGGTTCACACTTGAAAGCACTCAGGTGCTTTTTGCCGAAATTTCCACGATTTTTCTATTGTTAAGCGCTTCTTCCTCTGTGATTTAACATTGCTTCAGACTTCTCTCTGTGTGTAAAGTTAAAACAAACTAAAGAACTTTCACCTTATCTACAGATTAAACGGAAGAACACCATTGGTTATTGCACTATAATTCTTGAATTTAAAGGATAAATGACACAAACTTAAATGAAAAAAAGTTCATTTGTCTCACAGCGATTTTTGTAATAAGTGCATAAAAATTCCCTTGTATAAAACTCACAGGCCTGCTTTTGGTTTACTGTACATTCATCCAGATTTGAGGACAACTAATAACACGTATCGGTGATCTGTAGAAATAACTGCGTCTACCACTTTGTCACGGTAATCCAAGCTGCGGATATAATCTATGCTTACAGTGTTCAGGTGAGCTCTTCTCTCACCTACTCCACACCCACGTGACACGAACAGCAATGCTAATTCTGAAAATGAGGAAAGCATCTCTAGCTTTAATCCCCTTCCATCATTCCCCCGCTCTTTCATTCTTTCGCTCTTTCACTCTCTCACCCAGGTCGCTCTCTCGCCCTCCTGGCCTGGTATGTCGGCGCCGCTCTGATCTCCTCACTCTCCGCTAATAGGCCTCACCAGTGCCTGAATCAACAGGCGAGAGAGAGAGAGAGAGAGAGAGAGAGAGAGAGAGAGAGAGAGAGAGAGAGAGAGAGAGAGAGAGAGAGAGAGAGAGAGAGAGAGAGGAAGAGAGAGAGAGAGACGCATTATTCTCAGGTGAGGGTGCACACCAAAACCTAGAGCAACCCAGGTTGTGCAACAATTGCGTCTACAGTCTAGCACCGCGGTAAAACGTTTGTGATCACATGTGCTGAGTATCAATATTTAGAAAAAAAAAAATTTTGCGAAGAGAATAATAAGAACAAACGTGCTAAAATGCAGATAAGAAGATAATTATTAACATGAACCGATATACAGATTTGGATAATTTATATAATTGAACTGAGATCGCTTGCAGCCACAGAAGTAGAAGTGATGTATTTAAAATTGTGTCTTTAATTGAGATGAAGAGGCTTCACTTGGTAAATACCGGTACATCGTAACCATGTCCCATGCAACGAAACTTTACTTAAATGCAACCGACTCTAACATTTTTTTTCCTTTTCATAATGAATTTTATCGCATTGGATGATATGGTTTCTTCCTTTTTCTTTTTATTTGCACTGTTTCCTAACAACTCCCCCCCCCCCCCCTCTAAAAAAAAAAAATAAAACAAATAACAACAAAAACTATAACGCTATGCAAACTTTTAATGATTTCTTTGGTATTCTGTCAAACAAATCACCGGTCTTAGTTTTTTAACACCTCGTCATGTTATGTTGAATGATTCATCATATTTAATGACGAAACCAAGGGATAATAAAGACTGGAACGAAAACAACTAAAAATAATTTAATAAAAAAAAAAGAAAAGAAACAAAGAAAGAAACAAACAAAAGACAAAAAGTAAAGAAATAGAATCCATTGGTCACAGAAGAGATATCAAATGCTACTTTTCTTTTCATTATGACAAATTTATTGTAAAAGATAATCTTAACCTTGTATTTGCGCAAAAATGATTTTTCTCCTATAGGTAGATAAAGTTATTAAAATTAACTCACCACCCCCTTCCTCCCCATCCAGATTTCCGTGCGTCAATTTTCCTATGCCAGGAAAACCTTGTCAGATGTAAGACCCCTGTAGCATCGCTTTGTTCATACCAGAGTATTTTCTTCAGGTGCCTCAAGGCAATTAACAACTTTCTAAATCGCTGGAGAGATTGAATGTAGGTCAGTTGAGAAATTAAACCAACTAGCAGGATCGTGAACTATTTCATGGGTACATTTTATAGCTTAGTGTTGCACCTTGACTGTCATGCATGCCTTTAGTCCAGTTTGTAGGATTATTGGCAGGATCTGATTTTTTAAACTTCTGTGTTACTATTGAGATGCCTAACTAGTCAAAAACCAGATTTAAGCTACGGTACGCCACAAATACAAAATGAAAAGTTGTACATGAATTAGATGAATTGTCACATAAGAGAGGAAGAAGGAGGGGAGAGAGAGAGAGAGAGAGAGAGAGAGAGAGAGAGAGAGAGAGAGAGAGAGAGAGAGAATGAGAGCGATAGGGATAGGTAGGCAAAAACAAACACACACATACATATATATACATACATATATATATATATATATAATTAGAGAGAGAGAGAGAGAGAAAGTGAGAGAGAGAGAGAGAGAGAGAAAGAGGGAGGCAGAGGAGTTGAAAGAAAGAGATGTTAAGAAAGAGGGACGGAAGAGGGAAAGGTTTAAAACAAAAGCTCCAAATAAACAAGATGAACAGAAGAGCCTCAGCCAACTGAACAAGCCAATCTCTAAAACCGACGAAAAGGCACATAATTCGAACATCCTTTTGTTAAAAGCTTGTCTTCCATTTACGTGGTTTGCAGAAAGAAAAAAAATCGTTTACATGTAAGGTAAACAATCCGAGAGAGGCAAACAGGAGGCCCATGGGAGGATGTTTTCTAACCCGTGAGAAGAGTGGGTTTTTTTATGGGTTTTTTATTTTTTTAATTTTTTTTTTATATCTTATTTTCAATCTGCATTGCCTTGGATTTAACATGTATTTTTTCGAAAGAAAAAAAAATTAATTTCCCTCACACAGTGACCATATGTGTTTATATATATATAAACTTTCTCCTCTTTTTAAATATTTATCTTCGGTAAATCCTTTTGTTAATTACTTATTAAGGAGCTCGCGAGAAAATAGCTAACTAGAAATAATCTTGAGGGGAGCAAAATTTATTTACCTTTTTTTTTTAAATATTAAAACGTAACATACACAATTAAGCATGCAGCTTTAATGCCATAACCCAATATATAACACTGCCAAAAATCAGGCCAGATAGTCAGTTTTTGTTTTTTTTAATTTAGTTATTATTTTTTTATGAACGAGACTCTCCCACATTTATAAAGCCAGGCAAAGGAGACATTCGGAGATGTTGACTCGGAGCAAGATAGTACACCAGGTCTGGTGACTCTCTGCGCCACTCATGTTAGAAGAGGACATCCAATACTATCTAACGCACACTTCCGAACAACGTAAATTAGGGCACTGTGAACGCTTTTTCAACTTGTGTGTATATAATGTGCATCCTTATAGTTTCAAGTGAAATTCTTCCAACTGATTTCACTTCATTCTATATTTTTAAATAATTCGTTAAGATCTTATTAGTTAAGGCATAAAATTTGTTGACTTTAATGCACAATGTGATATTTATTTCAGAACTCTTTAATTTTTCATAACCATGATTACCATTACAAATAAAGACTGCAAAGAATATGGAAAAATTTTCACATATCAGCGATCACTTTCTTTATTGAACTTGGCAGCTTTAATCTTAGGAATATAAAAGTTGAAGCAATTATAGATCATTCAGAAATGGTCATGAGTTTGGACAAAATATGAGTCACAAAGAAACATCTCATTTGTACAGAAATTCGAGATCAAGTTTGTCACAAAGGTATAGTTAGGCTGTGCCATTTTCGATTCGTTTCGTTTCCTCATATTGTTAAAAAAAAAAAGATAAAATATAAGAAAATTTGTGAAGTATCTATCTTTTCTATATTAATATAAACTTCTCAATCGCAAATGATCCACAACCATCAATCTATAGGACTACACAACCATCAATCTTTAAAATTATTCACAACCACCAATCTATAGGAATATCCACAACTATCAATCTATAGGCCGATGGGACAAGCAGATCGTCCTTCCTTACATAAAGACAGTCGCACCGTATAACAGACATTAGGTCTACATTATTAAGTATAGAGATGCATTGAAACTTCACTCCTCCATTCGATATGGCTGAGTTTCATAAACAGCCATCACAAATTGAAAAAGTTTACTTCATTTACAACCTATATCGATGGTAGGATATGATTATCGATATAAACTTACTCTGTCATGATCACGTATGAGATTCACCATAAACTTTGATACTAAGAGACAGATAGGTCTGCGTAGATGAAAGCCTTTCATTCTGATAAAAATACAAAACGATTATGTTACTCCATGTTGCGCCCTCTTTTCTCCCATAAGGAGAGAAGCAAACAATTTCACAGGCAGTGTGCACCGCACGCGCCCAATAACGTCATTAACTAATATGGTATTATCCAAATGTATTTTATAAACTCTTTCAGACATTCGTTTTCAAAGAGATTAAAATAAAGTGGTAGCTAAGAATTCCTGCAAGGCGGTGCATCTTTAGGCTTTTTTTCCCTTGGAATTTATTGCCTTCTCATAAGAGTTAAACCCATCCCTAAATAATTATATTAGGAAAGTACAAAATTAGCTGATTTCCCGCCGTAGTCATGATAGTCAGTAAACTCCTTTCGGTACGCATTCCGCAATACAGCAGTCCTTTAAAATTGGCGGTTGAAGAGGACCTGACCATAGACTCACGTTGATCTCACAAGATTTTCGCCCACAGTTCAAACTAGATGAAAAATTGAGGCAGTGAACGAAGCTTACAATCTCAGGTTTAGATTGATTTTATGTTCCACCCTATCGACTCTTACCGTCTGGTTTTATCATGTCTATGGTTGATGAACGTTCCTGTCTCGATAGTGACATCAGATCTTTGGTTAGTCGTTGATAAGCAAGTCAGGGCTGTCTCGTCTTACTTCTTCACATAATGTTTTGGATAAGATAGTGTGAAGGAAACGAAGGCAGCAGACAGGAGAAATACAGAAATGCAGAGAGACAGAAGGAGAGGGAGAAGAAGGACACAGAAAATTGAACGGGACAGCACACACACACAAAAATAAAAAGGTAAAAAATAAAAAATAAAAACAACAGAGTTATAAATATACAATATGACACAGAGAGACATCGACAGGAGATATACATTGTACGTGGTTTTCGGTAGCCTGAGTCCCATAGGGAGCAAATTGGGCTACAAGTGTTTAAATCCTGCAACAATGTCTCTAATTCTCCCTCTCTCTCTCTCTCTCTCTCTCTCTCTCTCTCTCTCTCTCTCTCTCTCTCTCTCTCTCTCTCTCTCTCTCTCTCTCTCTCTCTCTCTCTCTCTCTCTCCCACTCAATCCAGGTTTGAGAAATCATAAAATACGATTGCAGCAACAATGCCCCTCTGTGGGTACAGATGCACCAAGCGTGCCTCTGAGAGAAAAGAAATCCGAAGAAAAGGAAAACAGAATAAAGACAAAGTCACCGATTTAAGACACTCGATAGAACAGAATTATCAAAAATGAAGCTACCTCTCTTTCTCGTATTTACTTTTATTTTTCACGGTAAGTTAAATTGAAATTGATTCTTTTTGTTCCTTGACTTAGTAAGCTTAATATTGGACGCTTGTAAAAGTTTGGAGTTACATTTTAAAAATCCTCGGCAAGTTTCTTAGAGAGAAAGAGAAGTAGCATAGAGATTCAAGCTATAATAAATTGCGCCACAAATCAGGTCAATGCTGCATCGTTCTGACAAGGTGAACATCGACTTTGAAGGCAGTGTGTGCATATCATCAATAACCTGTCCAAAACAACCTAGCAGTAACTGATTGAAGAGGAATCATCACGTGCTATTTCTTTAACTTTTGAAAACCCCAATTATAGAGCAATATGCCAATAGCAACATGCAACCAAGTTCAAAGTTGAAAGAGAAAATAAAGAAGGCTAACTGTAATGTTTATACGGGATATCAGCTAATCCCCCCCCCCACTCCCCGAAAAAAAAAAAAAAAAAAAAGCTATTTAAAGATCGTTTTAAACGCTGTTTATAATACTAGGAATTCCATTAAAAAATAATGCTTACAAGTGATTTGCTTTGCGGATATTCTTAACTTCCCATTCATTATAACCTGCACGATAAAAAGTGTTTAAAAATAAAAAGAATTTAAAAAAAATTAGATTATGATTTTACAAAAATAGTTAATTATTCTTATTAAGTCCACCTAAATGAAGACGCAACATTGTAGAAAACCAAAACAAGTAACATGCTTGCGGTATTCCTTTTCTTGAAACCAGATTTTTTTTTACTGCTCAATCCGGTTTTCACATGCATATCTATGGTTCTACCTCGTATCTCGTACATCACCTCAGGGTTAAATCACCCGAGTAAAGGGTGTAATCTGTCAGATGCATCTAGACCTACCTGGGTGAAGGGAGATGGTAGAGATAGATCCGTGCACAAAATGGACCTGCGAAACCCATTTTAACCTTTGATAACCAGTTCAAGATTCCGCTCAATGCCACAGCGAGAGGTGTACCATGACGCAACTACACCAGCTAACCTTTAGAGCAGTTCGAGTGTCTACCATGCCGGCTAACGTATGTCGTACCTTTGAGATTAGCGTGGAGCTATTCTCATCCTAAAGTTCAAGATACATGCATGCCATTTTGTACAGTAGGATATTATTGTATTTATAGTTGATTCTGCTTGGGGAAAAGTGTGCTGACAACTGAAGGAGAACTAAGAGGTGATGCATCATAACACCTTGACCCTCATTGAGAGCCTAGCTTTAAAATTGATAATTTATTTATGAAAAGGAAAAGTTCAGGAATGTTAATCAAAGAGTGGCTTCTAATAATAGGGGATTAAAGAAAATAAATAAAAACACATACACACAAACAAAACAAAGCAAAACAAAAACAAAAGAAAAAAATCAAATAAAAAACAACAACAAAAAACCCCTAAAATTCTAGGCCTAGATCATCACTGCCTTTTGTCTACCATTTCTTCCCTAGACTCTCTCTCTCTCTCTCTCTCTCTCTCTCTCTCTCTCTCTCTCTCTCTCTCTCTCTCTCTCTCTCTCTCTCTCTCTCTCTCTCTCTCTCTCTCTCTCTCTCTCTCTCTCTCTCTCTCTCTCTCTCTCTCTCTCTCTCTCTCTCTCTCTCTCTCTCTCTGCCTTTCACAGAAAGACACGCCATCCCTTTCAACAGACACTAGAATAAATGCTTCTTTGTCAACTTACTACATCAAATAGCTCCTCTATGTCTGGTAACAACCAATCACGAAGCGTCTTCAAGGATTCATATGACACTGCACTCTTCAATCCATCCGCGTCCTCTGTTTTATTTATTACGTGACTTATATCCTTAACTAGATTGGCTACTTTGGTTGTGGCCACACCCGCTAGCTGAGGGTTCACAGCCAATGGCGATGGTTTTTGGCAGTTTTTGTTAATCCAATCCTCAAGCGTAAGAGCGCAAACACTGTCCATCGACTTGGCTTTCGAGGGCAATGCTGTTTTTTGTGGTTGGTCTGTGGTGGACAGCGAGGGAGACGAAATATACAAATGAGATCCATTCTCTTCATTTTGTGAGTCCTTTCGATCTTTGTTGGCATCGCTTTTAAAATCAAGCAGGGAGTCTTTGAAAGTGAAATGTCCAGATCACGAAATTTGGGGGGGGGGGGGGAATAATAATAAAAAAAGCATTAACCGAAATGATTATTTATATCAGAGGCTCAGATTATTCGTCAAAGATGTACGCTCTAATCTTGATTATTATATACTTAGGATTCATCAGGAGCAGCCTGAGACTCCTCTGAGAATTAACATTCTGTTTTCAAAACTTTTTGACCAACTTGTCACCCAATACGGTAAATTTAACAAAACAAAGCATGGAATCTACAATCATAAGAATTATAATAAAATTCAACATGCTTTCTAAAAATTTTTCATAAATAATCCTTAGAGATACGCGCATTCTGATTTCTGTTATGTACCTTCTTTATATTCTTTCTGGTGATGTATAACATTTCGATTCTAAGATTTCTTCATTTTAGTAAGGGTCACATTTCATTTCACAACATATTATTCTAATGTTTTCAAACCTACGAAGATAAAAATAATTTTCTCGCTAATTTTACACATTTCTTAAGACCTTTATATGCTTACAGAAATACACAACTATTTCTGTGCCCATTTGCCATCTTCTGCATATCTCAAAACAGCCCATTTATTGAAATTTAAGTTTGAAAAATATAAGAAGAGAATCGAAGGAATCTGATGTCAATGTTGCATGTTGTACAGAAAAGGTTTGCAGGAACAATAAAAACAAAAGAATTCTATTTATTGGTTGCGCATGACTGATACACTATAATAGGGGGAAAAAACTATTTCTGTCTCTTCCGAAGGAACCTAAAATCCTCCTACAAGCTCATTATAAGGCTTTGTAGTGGATCAATGAAGGACACGAAGGTCAATCGCCTTGCTGGAACTCATAGCTGCGCCTTTATTTGAACGTACACAATTTATGGGTGACTGAAAGAATCCTTAAATTGATTGAGATTTTACATAATTTGCTCGATATTGTTATTAATAAATCATTTAATGGACAGATGCGAACTAAAGCAGCTTAATAAAGCAGACAGAATTAAAAAAATCAGAGTAAAAAATAAAAATAAATTTCAAGCTGCGTCCTTTCTCTCTCTCTCTCTCTCTCTCTCTCTCTCTCTCTCTCTCTCTCTCTCTCTCTCTCTCTCTCTCTCTCTCTCTCTCTCTCTCTCTCTCTCTCTCTCTCTCTCGCTCTCTCTCAGCTATTTAATTTATCTACCTCTCTACATTATATAAAATTTATACCATCAATCTATCCGTCTATCTATCTATCTATATGTCAATCATTCTATCTATCTGTCATTAATCAACCTGCCTTGAATTACTTACTTGCTATAATTTCATCCATCTGCTGCAGTGCATCAGCCAACATCCGACTAATCCCATCATGCTCTGAGGCGGATGTTGCATCTTCTTCCACTCCTTCGAGATTTGAATCCATTTTTGAAAGCCGAAGGAATCACAAAACGCGCCTCAGCATCTGATTATTCTGTGTTTTAACTTCTAAACTTGTTTGGAAATGTTTACAAGTGTTCATTTTGCCACCTGTCACGAGTGTATTTCACATGCGTTTTCATTTAGTTTGAATAAGATTAAAGCTTGATATTTTATTACGGTACACAACATGTATGAGTGTTTTAAAAGTAAATAATACCACGGATATCCTGTCAGTGCTGTCATGGTAATCCTACACAGCTGAGAATGTTACATAGGTTGACCATTTTCGTTTCCCATAATAACATCTTCTTCAACATCATCATCAAGCAACACCGACAATAACATAGATAATATAAAATGTAATATTATTCATGTTCATGATGATGATGATGATGAGGATGACGATGATGATAATGTTGGCGATGAGGTTCATAATAATAATTGTTGTTATAAAATAAATAAAGAAATGAAAAAAAAATAAAAATAATCATACAAATAAATAAAATTAATAATCAATATTAGTGCTCTATTTCGAATCGCAATGGTGATGATCATAAATTCTACGAAAAGATTCTGACTTGAATTTTTTTTTAAAAATGAGAGTTTAAAAACA
The DNA here is from genome assembly GCA_033675545.1 of Elysia crispata. NCBI lineage: Eukaryota > Metazoa > Mollusca > Gastropoda > Plakobranchidae > Elysia > Elysia crispata. The sequence goes on from JAWDGP010000957.1 coordinate 216,588, forward strand.
AACCAATGTAGAGGATGCTAGAATCGCATTCAATGTTTATGTTGCTCCAAAGTATCAATGTCACAATGCATTATCGTATAATAAAAGATTCTCTTGAAACAAAAAATTACGAAGTACGAATTAATGTTGTTATTGTTCTCTTTCGATTCTCCATGAGATATTAATGATTGAAGATTTCTTTTAGAGCTACAGACACATAAAATTGATGTTATGTGCCGGTACTTTTGATATTATGGTGACACAAAAACCTTTTGAAGAAATATTAATACATTCTATGAATAGCACACGTTTATGTAAAAATAATAACATTGTTGGTTTTGGCCTCACTGCTTTAAATTTGTCTTATTTTACTTAATCTACTGAGCATGTGCGTAAAAAAAAGTACGTACCGGTACATATATTTTGAAATACTTTTTCATTAATCGTTTCTGAATCTTTCCTCTTCAAACCGCAAAGAATCCACTAACAACATGAGATTTTATATGACAACCCGCTGTATTTTATCTAGATCTATGTCCAGACTCATGTCACCAACTGCACAGCAGTATGACAGATCCTGTCAACACACCACGGTACCACAAAAACTGTGCCACTAAACCTACAATGTTTTTGTCCCAGACCAGGCTGAAACTTAAGAAAGCCTGTAATTCCTGGCGTATCGCTGACACGAGATGACTGACACACTGGGTCTCCTAAAAGGAAACTATTACTGCCTTTCAAGTCCTGCATGAGTCCTGGCCAGTTGACGCAAGGACTTCTAGAGAGACTGAAGTGGTTGAATAAGCGTGGAACCTTATATTGCAGATGTTTTATCACATCAGATTAAAGAGTCCGGGCCAATTTAATGTATCTGATAATGCGTCGCTCCGTCATCATTCAGGGACTAATCACACGCTTATTTGTAACTATCTTTCAAGGATATGACCTTTGGTTTAAAAATAGTTTGTACCGCGTGATCTTTTTAAAATAAATTCAGAGAAAAGTGTCGTAGAAAAATGTAGATGACAAGAAAGAAAGAGTCAGAAAAAACCCAAGCTTTGAATAATAAGAGAGAGCGAGAGAGTAATATATATATAAAGAGAGAGAGAGAGAGAGAGAGAGAGAGAGAGAGAGAGAGAGAGAGAGACAGACAGACAGACAGACAGACAGACAGAGAGAGAGAGAGAGAGAGAGAGAGAGAGAGAGAGAGAGATAGTAAGAAGAGCAAAGTAAATGAGGCATGACCTAAAGACTATCCAGCCTACCACCTCTCTATAGATTGCGTTTCTCTCTCTCTTTCTGTCTATCTGGCTCTCTCTCTCTCAGTGCGTCCCTCAAGCCACTAATAGAGTGACCGCAAGAACGCACACAATCTCAAAGCTCTATAATTTACCACGGCGGCACTGACACCACACAGAGCTTCGAGAAGAAGCGACAAGAAATTTACGGAATATCAATCTACAAGTCCTGTACCCCATTTACCCACTGCATAATATGCTAATATGGCAGAAGGCGCTCTTTGCTCAGTCAAACCTAATCTTCAGGTAGCTACCGCCAAAGCATTGCTCTGGGATTATGAACAATTATAAGTTTTGTAATATTTTCTAAGCATCATTGAAGCCAAATTTAGCTCGCTCGTAGACATGTTATTGTACAAACCTTGGGGGGAAAATGACTGTAAACGTCATCTGTCTTTAAACATCATCAAGCTCGTGTTTTCCGCGAGCCTCTGAAATGAGTTTTTTGTTTGTCTGTTTGTTTTTTGTGGGTTTTTTTTTTTTATTTTGCCTTAAGCAGTATCAACACAAGATAACAAAGAAGTTGTGCACAATGTATAAAAAAAATCTTTTCATTTTTCATTAAATATGTCAAAGCATAAATTAGCCTACAGCTAATGACGCTCACAGGCAACGCTATATCAGCTTAGTGAAATAATTATCAGTCTAATCAGCTAGTATAAAATATATAAAGGCGTAAGTCTAAAATCATGCGATTAGTTTAATTTTGATCAAGCTCTGGAGCTATTGATGATGTATGCGCTAAGTTTAAGCAGACAAGACACATCATACGAGAGGTCTCTGAAATGGAGGATTGTGGGAATGTTGAATATCCACCAAGAACAAACAGATGTTAGATTTTCATGATACATAAGGATGGGGGAATGAAATTTAAAAAAAAAGGTGAAAGTTGGGAGTAGGGAGTAAAATTGCCGCCATAGATTTTTCTACAAACTTGAAATGCGGAGGTAGGAGGTAAGGCAAGAGAGAGAGAGAGAGAGAGAGAGAGAGAGAGAGAGAGAGAGAGAGAGAGAGAGAGAGAGAGAGAGAGAGAGAGAGAGAGAAAGAGAGAGAGACAGACAGACAGACAGAGAGAGACACACACACACATAGACAGAGAGAAAGAGAAACAGACAGAGACAGAGAATCAGAGAGAGAGAGAGAGAGAGAGAGAGAGAGAGAGAGAGAGAGAGAGAGAGAGAGAGAGAGAGAGAGAGAGAGAGAGAGACAGACAGACAGACAGAGAGACACACACACACATAGACAGAGAGAAAGAGAAACAGACAGAGACACAGAGAGAGACAGAGAATCAGAGAGAGAGAGAGAGAGAGAGAGAAAGAGAGAGAGAGAGAGAGAGAGAGAGAGAGAGAGAGAGAGAGAGGGGGGGGGGGGGGGAGGTGTGAATTTGTTTACTTTTAAATTTTATAGTGTAAATGCTTTGCATAATTTTTTTTGGAGAACAACTTGCTGGAAACAGGAAGCGGTATTCAAAGGACTGTAAGATAAATGGAATATGGGAATATGATTTAATACATCTTTGAGTCTGCCAAACTTTATGCACAGATGACATCTTGTTACATGTTTCAAGATATTATAACTAAGTGTACGTGTATCACGTCTGAAGCCGTATTCGTGATCGCGATGGCATAAGCTTCGGGAAAAAATAAATATATAAAATTGCCAGATGTTTTTACTGAACAGATCCCTCAAACCGTAAGATACACGTTATCAGTTATCATTATTCGTTTCTGGTTTCGGACTCACACGTGACTGTACATGCCAGAAGAAAGGTGAAGGGGGACAATCTATGTGAAAGCTAAGTCAAATTTGAGCAATCAGGAGAATTATATGTAGAATATTAGGAAAAATTTGTACGCCATCATGATCAAGGCAAGTTTGCGCAGACAAGAAATCGATTTTTGGAACGAAAAAAAAAAACAAAAAAACACTTAAGCTAACTTGTAAAAAATATAATGAAAAATGTTTTTGACCACAGCCTTGCACAATCAATCTCATCCTCTGAAAGTTGATCCAGTTGAAAAAAAATAAATAGGAAATAAGCAAAATATGGCTGTGCACTTCTTTTAAACCGAAACCTTTGTAAGATTTATTGAGAATTTAATACCTGATGCATACTGTTTTAAGTGTAAACCATGAGACACCTAAAAAATATTCAGGGTAATTTACCAATATCAAATAGATGATTTATGGAATATAATGGCATCTTCAAATACATGTGGAAATACTGATGTTTTGAGGGAGTCAAGTTTAATGTCAATTTGTCACTGTTTATGTATGCATGTGTATATATATAAATATATAGTATGTATTTAAACGTAGAAATATGACGGCTAACATTTGAGATCAAACACGTTGAAGGTGAGTATCAAAATAATTTTGCCTTTGACTTAAAAATATAAAAAGAACATTAAAGCATTTACTTTTAATGGAGTGAATAAAAACTTCGAAAAGCATAAGTCAACTTTACAAATCATTTTTTTTTTACGTCTTAGAAATTATCCATGGGTGGTTCCCATGACAACAGGTACATTTTCATATTTCTGCTGCCTTGACTAGTCATAATTTAAAATCGTGATCGCAATCAGGTCTCTATATGATTCAGGCTCCTGGTGCAGCCAGGAGAAACTCTCACTTGTTCTAAACAATGGTCCTCTAAAAAACCTACTGGTGCACGCTCACTGGAACCCTGGTTCTTTGGCTTTCCTGGTGTGCCTGTGAGAAATGATTTACTATTTCAGTGTGTAGTTGAACTGATATGACCAATACTGACTACACAATTTAAGACAACGTCCAAGTGCCATTCCTGTTCTATTCATCATTTCTAGTGCATGCGGAATTTTTTGTACGTTTTGCTATCTTACTCAGTTACAGTTGCCTTTTTTAATGTTTTCTCTTCTCTTGAACCATTTGTCCCTTCACTTAGTTCAAAATTTGTTTACAATTAGCTAAAAAAATATCTAGACCGCAGAGTATAAAAATTGCATAGTACATGGAAATGGTGTTGAGTGGGATGTAAATTTTATTTTGAATTGATATATATGTATTATTAAAAAAAAAAAAAAAAGAATACAATATCGATTCACCGAACTTTTTTAACAACTTTCTGGGAAAAATTCATGACATAGTTATATTTACTTTAGGTGATTTCTTATTGCTAATCACGCAGAGGATTTCGTATTTTTGAACATAGCTTATTCAAAACGACATGAAATTATCACCATTGTACAACATGCTTACTTTTGGTGATAACTGGAACCTAACAGCGTGATTGCAGATGCAGTTGATTTAATGAAAGTCCACAGATTACTCTTCTCAATTTTCATTAATTAAACTCTGTGCGTGTGTGCGTGTCTCTCTCCTCCAGACTGTCTACCTCTCCACTCATCATACTACCTCTTGCTTTTGCTTTTTGTCTGTCTGTATCTTAATCTATATTTAATTCTGCACCTTTATTCATCTCAATGTGTCTGCTTCATGAATTATGCTTTCGAAGTCATATTCTTCTTTTTTATTTCCTTACTTATGATTCATTAACTTCCATTTGAACCATACAGATAGCATCTCTCTGCGTTCCCATATCAAGTGTTAAAAATAGTGGATAGGTACTTGAAAAGACTTATATTCCAAAAAAATATTCTCAAAATGGAAATAATTTTAAGAAATAATGCGTTTTATTTAGATGCAAGCTATTATATGCTTTAAAATCAGAGTGGTGGGGTAAATATATTTCTTGAAATAAAGAAGATTCTTCACAATATTCTAGATTTGAACAACAGATATGACATAAGCTTGGGTTTGGTTTACCTTCGAATTCAATAAATGCTTCATGTATAGACTTAAACTGAAAACAAGCGTAACGGATAAAAGAAGCATTAGTAATTCCTAACCCCTTATCTCCTCTCCCCTCGACCCGTAAATACTGTCTGAAGAAAAATACTGTTCAGGCTGGTATATATATATTAGATATAAGCAATTTTCTTGCATTGCAAGTGTAATACTTACATTTGTAAGGAATTAGTTCCCTTGAGATAGAAATAGGTTCAACTTTTTACCTCTTTCCTTAACTAAAAAGCCCAACATTGAAATGGAATGAAACCACTGTAGTTTGATGAATGAGCAAGATCCTCTGTTACCCTAACAGTGGGAGAAAAGAGCCAATTCCACAGAATGAAAAAAAGCAACAAAAACAATTATAATATCTGTTCGAGCCCATGATATAATTTCCTCTGTGACACATCACTGTACTAAACTTTCCATAGTACATTTATAAACTAAGGTGTTATTCAGTTGCACAAACTGAGTAATGTGCTCAGAAAGCGCAAGTCGGTGACTAAATCCCTTGCATACAATCTGTATACTGGTTCAGATAAAATAAAACAGGAGCCAATCAAGAACTTTTCGAGCTTTTAAATTCAAATACTTTGCATTTACATTAAACAATAAGCATGGGCATAAAGTAAATGAAATAATCTAATTGTGGCATTAAGAGTATGTCATCACTGGAAATAAGTATAATTTAAAACATACATAAGAAAATAGACAAAACCACACACACAGTACACTTCTACATTTGTACACATGACAGTCAATCAGTGAAGCACCTTTTGATTTGACAATGTACAGTTTTTTCCACACATACATTGGTTAAGATATTTCATAGTAACATACAAAATTTTCTTAAGCCTTCATATCATACATGTACTTCATCATTCATCACGCTTCACCCATCTGCAAAAATTAATAGACTAGCACCTACTTCTTATATACTACTGATTCTTCAACAGCCATCCACTGGATTTATCAATCTGTGGAAAGGCTACAACAGCGTCAAGCATCAATCGGAGAAACTAAAACTCTCACAAGCAATTTCCATTTTGTGATGAACTCTGAATCTTCAGTTGAAATGGATTGACCATGTGGCTACTATTAACAAGATTTACTCAGTCATGATACCCTGAACACTAAGTTTGAGTTTGAATTGATCCTTGATGTACCATATACAGAAACAATAAATTATAACTAACAATATTACATTGGATCAGCTAAATCATTTATTACAAAGGCTTCATCATAGTAAAAAAAAACAGAATGAAATCTAATGAAATCAATGTAAAGCACAAACCATCCATGCATAAAAGACACAATGACTATCTAGGTAGCCATATTGTTCTTGCTTCATAGAACAGAACAATATATAAAAGGATATAAATTGTGTGTTAGGGTCAACGAAAGAAAACAAACCACCACATTATATGCACATTATATAAATAATGACATTGAATTAAAAAGCAAGGGCATGATTATTAAAAAAATAAACCACATTGTACATAAAGTAATCACAAATGGATGTTTGTTCCCTTCTAACTACTAAGCAAAGTTCCTTTCATCTATTCAGACTTCAATCATTACAGTTGATACAAATAACAATAACAATCCTTAAAATGATTTTCATTATCTCCTAAAATTATGTCAAATAATTAAACAAGACTCAGAATTGTTTTCACCACATTCTTAATTTCATTGTGAGAAAACTGAATTACATATAAAAATCAAACATCAATCAAATTCTCTTCTATCTGGATGCCATTCTTGCTGGTTCAAAAAATTTAAAAGATTAGACCCCTTGCCATCCCAACGACACTTTGAGAATTTTCAAAGGTATTGAGATAACAGAAGAAACATTAGATGCCTTGATGCAATTTTAGAACTTCATAAAATTGATCAACTCTTTAATACATTCCAGTTCATAGTTTCAAGGATAAACCAACTAAAATTGGTAGTAATTTTGTTTCCAACATAAAAGCAAAGCCAACAATAACTTCAACATCACTATGAAGTAAACTGTCAAAGAGGAACTCTGTCTAATTGGCTTGATTTCCTCATAGAGTCATAGGTCTTATGTGAAGATTTGATATGCTCAATTCTACGCATTGAAACTTGCTAGAGAGTTCTCATTCTGGTAATTATTTCTTTAGTATGTGATATTGTCAATGTAAATAATTACATGACATACATTTTTATGGCAAAGAATCAAAAATTATTTTCCATACAAACTTAAGCACCTGAATACATTGCTTATGTCCAATCAATGCATAAAATTCGTCTTTCAAAAGCTTGATTTCAAATTTTCAATAAGAAGGTTAGATTGCAATTCAATGAATAACAAATTCAAGCCATAAATGTCATTGTTAGTTGGCTAGGAAGACCAAACGTTTCATGTTTTGATTCAAAATACTTCCCTCACTGAGTAAGATGGTTCCATGCCAGCAAGAAATATTATTTTCCCTTCTCGGTGACTCAGATATCTGCAACTGAAAGAGGAACACATCTTGCAGACGTTAAACTTCAGTGCCCTGTGTGTTGGTACTTGTTATTAAGCATAAATTGTTGCTAATTAGGACGACAAGTCTTTTAGGATGGATACAATTAACGTAACAATAACAAACTTACAAAATAAAAACCCACATATATTTTGAATTTTTTAGTAATATTAAAGACAATTGATTTCCAAATCATTGCTCTTCACACTGATATACTTTTATGTAAATCTAAGAACAAATTTGCCATATAACATTAACAATTATTAAAAACTCAGTTTTTACATCTCTTTGCAAACCTTATCATTATTCTTAAAGAAAAGCCCTGGTGGGATAATTTTTTTACAATTTGTAAATAAGTACAATTTTCATGGACTAAAAAACAAAGTATTCTTTTCAATCAATGAAAATAACGATCACAGTAAAGCATGCGAAACTACAAAATAGTGTTTACCTGAATGAAATCCGCAAAAGTAAAAGTCCTCATAATTGCATGCCTACATGAAGTGTTAAATGCTCTTTAAAATGCACAAACCTATAGAGTTAGATATCTTTAGTAGAATTTTTGTAAAATATTTTTTTCCCCAAAATCTTTGACTTTCTCTATTGATCATCACCATCATATGATGGCTATGGATTTCATTCATCTCTGAGATGTTATCAATAGTTCAGCTGTTAGAATCAAAGTTTAGATTTTTTTGTGTACCGAAATACTTGCTAACATTACTCTCATGGTTAAAATCAGTTTATTTTCTCACATGAAAAAAGATATGCCTGTGCAACTTTTGCTACAGGCACGTTTATGGAAAGTCTTTTTGTCGAAGAAATACCTATACTGAGAGCAGCCTGATAAAAGCAGTTACAGTTTTGATTCAGTAGCTAGTAAATGGAAATTTCAAAATGTGTTCAACTAAAAAATTCATTTGAAACAAAAATATAACTTGAGCAGTCTATTATGGAATGAAAATTATTAATGTCCAAGTCATTTTTATTGGAGGCAAAATTGATTTTGTAAATCGTCCCATTGGTTGAAAGTAACAACTTCTATAGGATTGGAAAGTAGGACAAAGTTCTCTTGCTAATGGATTACATTTAGGCAAAAACAACTGTAGCGAGTTACCCTTCACCAACCATAACCCTAAATGAGCAATAGTTTGTTTGTAGCATTAAAAACATTGCTATCACATACAAAATAATTGATGATTAGAACTTTTGAAGACAACATCATCATCTAAACCTGATGATTACCCAACACATGAAAAACACAAACAATGCAAAGAGTGCAATGTAAAGCCACAGCTTCCAGTGTCCAGCATTTGTGATGGCCTTGAGGCGGCCCATAGTTTTCCCAAGGAGGCCTCCTGATGATTCAAAGTCATCATCCTGTGGAAAAGTAAACGCATTAAAAAAAAAACTGTACTACATAATTATAGGTGAGTCATGCTCAGGGCCTCTATAAATATAGATTTGTCTCTCTGTGTAGATAAAATACATAGAGTCAAATCCATTTATTTAGAAGTCTATAGGACATAATAGAAATTTGTAATCAACTAAAATTCAAATGATCAGGCTTCCAATAGTAAGAGAAATTATATATATATATAATGGCGCATAAATTCTTCATGTTGCATTCGGAGAAAAGTTTTTGAGATAAAAAAAAAACTGGTTTTGATGTAAAAGAAATTCAAAGTATCAGGATATAAAAATCAAGAGAGGAAAAAAAAATAATATAAAAACACAACTTAACTTTTCAAGTTGCACAAGGGGTGGAACTATGACTTTCCCTTTGATTTTTTTAAAATTATCTCCCATTATTTAAAAAAGGGGCAAGAAAATGAGGCCCATCACATCAAGTGAATACCTGTAGTTAATTTTTTTTTCTTTGATTTGATACAATATTGGTTTCTGTCAGGCCAGACAGAGGAGAACACAATAAATAAGTTAATTAATAAACTCATATCAAAAATATTAATCAGAGCAGCATCAAAATCTGTTCAGTGACTTATTTGTTCAAATAATCAATTTATAATTTGAACTCACCATTTTTGTCAACATTTTATTTTGTTCCTTCACTTCAAAACCAATGTCAATCGAAAGCTGTAAAAAAGATTTTAAAGCAGACAGTTATGATCTACTGCAAAACAAATTAACTAGTTTTTTCAAATTAAAAAGTCCAAATTTCTTGTATCTTTTTCAAGTTAAAAGAATCAGAGCTTCCACTATAAAAATTCATCAACATCTTCATTGATTGTTGGATATGTTGCAATGTGATTTAAGGATATCTTAACTGGAGGTGCACTAGTTGTTCTAGCATTCTGAGAGTGATTTTTGGCCCCACCCACCACCGTGAACTCTGGGTATTCCCAGTCTCAATATTTTCTCTTCTCTTTTTGCTTTTAAAATTCTAATCCATAGCAGAAAGGGATAGTAACTTTTTACCCTCAAAGTCTCTCTGCTAGCTCCTTTTTCCCCACTCCCTGTTTTCTTTATGAAAATCAAATTTTTTTTTTTCAGTTCTTTTCCTTTCTCCTTCCACAGTTTTCATAAAATTTCTTAACACATTCACCTTTTCACTTTGACAATACACACAAGACATTGTGACCAGAATTATAAAAAAATTGTTTTGTTCCACAGTTATCATCCTTTGAATTTTTTTGTTCAAGGGGGTAATTGAAAAAATAGTACTATGTCTTGACTTGAAATAAAAATTTAAAATTCTGGTCACAATGTTTGCAAAAGCAGATTTATAGTGTTCAATGGTCACAATTTGAATCATTTCATTTAAAACTGTAGGAGCCTTGAGGTTTGAAAAACATATGAGAAAATCCAACATAGCAAATATAAATTTTTTTTTCATATGAATGGTTTTATTTTTCTTATTTGGACATGGTTACATTCATTTTTTTTGTTACATTTATTTTGTAGCAGAAAGGTCCTAACTGTCTCTCATTCCACTAAAACACCAAATACAATTGTTACCAGGCAAGGCTGGACTGCCAAAATTATAGCCTAAACCTATCTATTTAAAAAAAATGTATAATCAGAGTGTTTCTGTGTATCATATAAATTGGTCAACACGACTGAAAGCTGAAAAACTTTTCATGATGCACATAGAGTTTATAAACCTATCAAAACTGACACAATGTAGAAACTTGTGTTTCCTATTTTCATCTGTGCATATTTTAATGTGTACAAGTTTGAAATGCAGAATTCCAATAAAGTTAGTTTTACATATTTATTTGATTAAAGGGGAAAAATGCAGAGTAAGTGTGGGCACTGTCATAGAATGCAAGCTGTACCACTCACAGATTTCAGTGCCTTAACTTTTCCCTTCAGCTCATCTTCCTGTTGCTGGTTTTCCTCCTCCAGCATCTGAGACGTGTCTTGGTAACCATAACCACCACCTTGATTGGCTGGAATAGGTTGAAATATAAAAAAAGGAACTTTGAACAAAGATTTTATTACAAAACTTTTTTCTTCTCACATTATGAAACCAAGGTAAAGCTACTGAATTTGAATGCAACATACCTGAACCCCCCCCCCCCCCCAAAAAAAAAATACATATATATATATAGCTTTTGATTGTATTGTAAAATATTCTAAAAATATCTTATCATCAAATGCCCAGAAGACATGGCATGCCTAGTTACTTTTTTTTTGTTTTACTACTTTACACTAATGCAGAAGACATGGCATGCCTAGTTGTTTTTTTTTTTGTTTGTTTGTTTTGGTTTTTTTTTTTTGTTTTACTACATTACACTAATGATGCTGGATTGCATAAATCTTATTCTATGCAACCAGAAGAGGAAAAGGCTTTGGTTACAAGCATGGAACTGAATGTTTAATGAAAGACTGAACACAAATAAAGATAAAACAGAAGCAATATTCAGTGATCTTGACAGGAAATGAAATGTACTGTTAGCTATGTGTATTTAGAATAAGAGAATCACGATTACTGATAAAGTGATTTTTATTTATACTAACAGAATTATACATCCAATTTCAATTCAACACCATTATAAATAATCAAATATTGATTATGTGATTGGAAACTTAAATGGATAAATGTTTCTCAATGAACCATCCATTAAAAATCTTATTGTCAGCTTAAGTAGTAACAAAATAAGATTTTTGAAACCACAGTTTCAATATTTAAAGTTCCCATGTACACAATTACAGGGATTGTTTTTCAAAACAAGTTACAGCAGCTCCAATCAGGCAGTTTACATAAAATAAAATATGAAAAAACAATGACACTCCTTTGTTTTCAAATAAATTATTTTCTAAATTCCTCCTTGAAGCAAGTATACCATATTGTACAAGACTGCAGTAAATCTAACTGTATCCATTTTAAGCTCCATCCCACAAAATTTTTAAAGGGCCAAAAAAAAATTCCTAAAGACAACACTTAGATTTGGATCTGGACATCTTTTAATCTGGTAAATTTGAAGATATCTGCCCAATTAACCTTTAAAGCTATATTTTCCTTATTGAATCAGGTACGCTGAACATGGATATGTTCAACTTCAAGGTTTTATTCGACGCAAACAAATACTTTTCAAAATGTAAGCATTTTTGTGTTGCACTAAAAATCGCATTAAACTACAAGTCCTACATTACTGAAGCTCATCTAGATATATATATGTCTTCCCTTTCGGAGGTTAGCTGTCTGGGTCAAGAGTAAGTGGAGCAAAACTAAAACATTTCAACTGAAGTAGGCAAAACTCCGAGCTGGCGAAAGAAAGTTAGAGCAGCTTTGTCCTCCTCGTAAAATTTAGCAGTTACAGAAAAATAAGCCAATAAACAGTCAAACAAGAAGCCATTACATTTTAAATCACATTATACATGATTAATATATTCCAATATTGAAACGAAATATAGACTGGAATTATCCAAATGAATAGAATAATCCATGCGAGTGAAATCACCTGCTAATCTTTACTTTAGTCAAGCAAAACTAATTAATATGTAAAAACATGTGGATTAGTATACAAAACTGGCACAAACATAGGAAATGGTGAACCCAATAATGCTTCTATCTTGAAAAGTATTATATTTGCGCCGAATAAAATCTTCATATCCGTGTTTAGTGTATCAAATTCATTATGAAAAATAGAATTTTAAACCTTAGAGTGAGTTGGGCCAATAACTGCAAATTCACTGTTAATTTTAGATCTTTAGACACAATTTATGAATAATAAATCATCTATCTAACCAATTAAATCAATACTGACTCCAAATTATTTGGTTCTAAAAAATAATTGTTTTGACAAAGTTCATATTGTCAGAAAGGACTTCCGAATGGGTATGGTACCACTACAGAACACTCTTGATTCAAATTTTCAACAGGTGAGTATTTGCCATATTGAACTTATAGATTAATGCCTAAACTGGGTAAAGTAAGTATAAATCATTTTCTAACAATGAATTGCCAAAAAAAAGACCTAGTCAACACTGCTTTAGTCTACCATCGGTATTATTGCAGTTATGGGCCCAACTCACTTTAACTTTTAAGTTTTGAAATTGTAGTTTTCTTAATCAGTTAAAGAGTTTGATATGCTGACAACGAATATTAGGCCTATATATGAAGGTTTTATTTGTCGCAAATTTTAAAATACTTTTCAAGAAATAAGGATTTTTGTGTTGCTCTAAAATCTTATAAAACTACAGGTTTTGGATAGCCGATAAACGTACAATTGTGAAGCCTCGGCTGATATCTGCAAATTTACTGAACTATCAAAATAATGAGTCATCATTTGAAGTCCTCAGACTTCATGGCACCAACCTGAATATATGAAAGGCAAGTTCAGTGAAAAACATGTTGTTTTCTATATACAGAAACATATAGATTTGGAACTGGATCTAAGTCTTAAATGTCCCACTTATTTTTACTCACCCATGTATGATCGCCTCATATTGAAATAATTGATTCGAGTCTAGGCTAATCTAAGATCTAGATCTAGATCCACATCTATTATAAAACTAAAAAGAAAACTTTCTAGAGCTAGAGATTGATGTATCTAGATCTCGAATCTTGATCCAATATTTTTAAAAAATCTTAAAAATCAGAATCTTTGGGGAAAAAGTTTTACAAAACTTAGATTTTTATAAGAATTTAGATAGGTCCTATATAACCTATTAGATCTAGGCCTAGATCTAGATCTAGATCTAGAGATCTCTGTAGATCTTGAAACTGAATCCAAATTCGAGAAAAAAGTGAGATAAGATCAAGACCTACTAATAAATTTTCAATTTCCTAAAATGTTCTGGTAAGAATTAATTTGATCAGACTTTAGCCATTGGTGCGCAATGTCTCATAAATAGAGTGATTTAGATATAGATCTTAGCTATGACTGCTCAGTTTGCCCTAAAGGCCTAGATGCCAACGTCAAACGTGTCTTTCCGTGAACGTTTTAATGTGGTTTTCATACACTAAAGAGCTCTTTTTATAATATACGTCGAGTACATACTTAGAACAGTCATTAAATTTTTTCCACAGATTTCTAATAAAAGCACTAAATAGACCTCTGTGAAATTTTCAGAGCTGTTGCGCGAGAGAGACAGTGGTTTAGTTTGTTTGTTTTAATTGTTTTTGTATCGGTTTATTTCATATTGAAGCTAGTGTACATTGAGCTGTTCTTCCAATGTTGGTTTCGGAATGGAATGATTTAAAAATATTGTTCCAAGTGGCCCATCTCTATCATTGGATACATAGAGCTATTAGTCTTATCACTTCTGTTCTCAAACAAAAGCAGTGAGTGTTAGACCTGGTCTTTGAGGTAGTAATACGCCAAAACGATTTGCGGAAGTTATAGTAAGCCTTTGCTTATCAGTGTAGAACCTAGATACGGTTTTATAGAAAATTATCAAGCAGATCCATCCCATTCATTGGTAATAATAATTACTTCTTTTTGTTTTCTTTCTTACACTTATTAATGTAAAGAAAAGTGTTCGAGAGTGCTTACAAAATGTTTAACGATGTATCATGTGAGTGTTTGGTATGAGTTATAGATATCAACCTCACCCTACTCTGAGGGAGACGTTTGTTCATGAACTCATCTTCTCTCTCTATTTGTTTCTCTTGAGAAAGGCAACACTGACCAACTCAAACGGTTCTCTTTATGAATTCTGAATATCGGGGCACTGCCGGAAGAAACAAAATCTCCTTAAATCGTGATTGGCCCAGGTTCACCGTGAAGTGCCTTACACGCCCTATGGGTTGCTTCTTGGGGACAACAAACTGAAAGTTTCCGATGACACTTCATAATTTCAAAAATCAGATTTTTGCCAATTCGCATACATAATAATACGTTTCTCAGAATGTGGAATTTTTGCTAAAACCTTAAGTCTTTCTTCAAAAATCATCCGCGGCTGTCATATACCGGTAGTAACCAAAAAACTCAAATAATTTGAATTGTCTCAAATTCATCAAAAAACGTGAGGAAATGGGAACGGATTTGTGTTTCTCCTTTATGTCATAAGCAAGATGGCCTTGCAACATACAAAAAAAAAAAGAAAAAAAAACTTTATCGACGAAAGGAAAAGGATTGCGTGGCCGGGTAAAAGTGCCTGGGGATGGGGATTACTTTAGCTTCAAGTCAAGTATGACTAGGACTGCCCACCAGCAATGAACCATGACGTCAACTTTATCTCAAGTGAGGTCATAAATCTAAGAATAGTAAAAAAAATTCTAAGAGCCTCTCACAAATAATCGTTAAAACCGTGGTTTACATTCTACATAGAAACCCCATAATTATGGTGTGCTCTTTAGACAAAGGTAAAGGCCTTCGTCCCGTCAACTGAGATAGAGCACTACCCCCAAGGAGCAGCTGTTGAACTCTGTACCTTCACACTTCTCTCGATTTTAAGGAAAGAAAAGTTGAGCTGTCTGAACAAACAGACTGGCTTGTCAGTCCTCTCCTCTCGAGTTTTTCTTTTCTTGTGTGTGTCTATGTGTGTGTGTGTGTGAAATATTAGGGTATCTAATAGGCAGAACCTTTAAGGGCATGAGCCTTTACTCTTAATTAACTTAAACGCTCACTTCATTAATTAAAAAAAAAATGGAAGCAATGATTGTGTTTGTTGGTTATCCATCCCGTGCTGCTTTCCAATTTAGGCAAAAAGCGCCATAACACACGGTCAAAACATTGATGCATGGCTTGTACCAAAGTAGAGACAGTTTTGGTGAATAACCTGCATGTCTTACTTGAGGAAAGGGCACCCAGGACTTCCCGCGCACTGCGGGACTTGGTTGATCGGAACATTGAGAATTCCTAAAGTCAATTTTCGAAGCTCTTATCTCCACGAGAACGTTACATTTTTTTTTTTTACATGGCTATTGTTAATTCTCTTAACAGAAAAGGAAAATGAAAAATTGAATGTTGATCAATTTTCTTTATATCTTCATTTGGGGATCAAATTTCTTTTTCACTTTTAATTTTTTTTTTAATTGAATTTAAATTCTAATGGGTAGATGCATTTGATACTGTCACTTCTCCGCTATTTTTAGTTATTCGCCTACCAACAGTCTATGAGCAGCACTCACAAGATACATAATTTGAACATTTTTCTGTTACATTAAAATTAAAAAAATTATCAAGAGCAGACCGCTCCGTTGAAGTCCTAAAGGAGCGAACATAGAAAAAAAAAAAGAAAGAAAAAAAAACTGCGGCGCGATGGAAAAGCCAAGGGCTCATTCAGGCGTTTTAAAATTAACTATGAAATGATCGCGCACCATTAAAAAAAAACCCTTACTTCCAAGCTAAAGCTCATCATATAAAAATCTCAAATTATCTTTCAATTGGTCCTAATGAGCGGAATGTCGAGACCTAAATTTTCGAAAATCATTAATTTAAGAACAGGGGAAAAGTCTGTTTCATGCTATTTTAAAATTAACTAGAAAATCGAAATATTTTTTTTTCTGTTAACTAAAAGTTTCTAAGAAAAATTAAAATAAATTCATAAACACTTAGAGCTTATAAAAATGTGCATTTCAGTATCAATATAATGTCTAATTGTGAAAGGTTTCAAGGCAAAACTTTGATCTTTTGAAGCTGCCCCAGTTTAAACCTCTGCGATTCATTTCTACCGTATGCTAGATAAAACAAAAACAAACAATTCTCCTCCATATTTATGTGATCCTAATCATCTTTCAGCGTGATAAAGTCTACTTAGTACAAAATGAGACTCAAGGCTCATACACGTCAACATATCTAAGCCGGGTAGTCTTTGCTATTTAATAATAATTTTGATAATAGGCAGTATGCAAACTGGCACCTTGCACCCATAAATGTATCACTGACATTTTTAATTATATTTCAATAATGCAAAAAATGGTTGAGAAGAATAATAATAAAGAAGACCTGAGCATCTTTTGAAACTGCAGAATAACCAAAATTCCAGGTATACAGCTAATATATACTTTTAAATTTTAAAATTGTGTTCAACAGAGCTGTTCTGTCCATATTTTTACGCTTTGGAAATGTTTCAGCATTGTGTAACAAAAATCATAATAACAAATTTGCATGAATTTAGAAAAAAAAAAAAAAGGCAATCATGCTTATACTGCGTTTTGGTAGTTTACTCCTAAAAAGTTAGGGAAAGGAAAAACACATGACATTTCCCAGAGAATGGCCTGAAGTTAAGGACCAGGAAGAAAGTTTCCAGACATACTTGGGACCCATAGGATAAGGATCACAATAGCAAAATGAGAGTAAGAAATAATATGGAGGACAAAACCTTTAGCCTTCCTGAACTTCACGTGTCATGATTTTCAGGAAAGAAGACTACATTGCTGTCAACAACATGAATCAAAAAGGCCAGGTCAGTTACTATCCACAATTTTTTACATTTTGGGTAGCTACACCTCTGAAAAAAGAATCTGGATTTGTTAAACTCCTTCTTTTCCTACAAACTGTAGAAAACAGGATTTTTTTTGGCTTGTTTTATAATTTTTTTCCCTTTGAACTTTGGTTTCCTATATGTTAGAACCTGCGAAATCTTTCCTTTCAGGTCAGGACTTTTTAAAACTCATTTAATTAAGATTTTTCTCTTTCTCTTTTAGATTACACAGTTTGTTTTTCAACATAAAAGAAAAATATTCAAACACTTGTTCCCGAACTTAATTTTTACACGAGTGTAAACGGCATGTACCAAGAAGTCTTGGTCAAGGTAAAAAACAATGGTCAAAGGTAAGGCAACTTCTCTTCTTGTCAGAATCATATAGCCTTCACATCCTTTGCTTGCACCAACCATGAAAGGGACTGTAATATTATGTTGTATTTTTGTCCTGTAGATTTTTAGAGTTTTGTTTAGTATAAATAAAAACCTGCTAAATTTCTCCTTTCCTGTCATGTTTATTTTTAAACAGATTTGATTTACATTCTGCTTTCATATCTTTGGTTATTACAGCCTTTTTCAAACAGCAACAGTGTACATATATTTTCAAATATATCTCCCAATATTCATTTCTAATGTTCTTTTGTAAAGAAAATTGAATGAAATTTATTTCTATTTCCTTTTTTCTTTTTTTGTGTGGAAAAAGTTTTCTCCAATTTGGATGTAAGTTACATTGATATTAGGTTTAAAGATTACAGAAGGTGAAGATGCAAAGACTAGAAGTTTAGGACCAAGGAGAGGAGTTGGAAGAGGTACCTAGGATCCATAGGCTAGACATCTCCATGGCCAGGACACAACAAGACAATAAAAATGAAAAATAAGAGGACATCGTTCTTCAGGCGAACTGGACTATGGGTATCAGGATCTACAGGAAAGCAGGCTGTAGAGCTATTAAAAACACAAATAAAAAAAAGTCCATGTCATCTAAAATGGTCAAGACAGATATATACACACCTTGGAAAAAAACTTGCCCATTTAACCCTGTCTATTGCTACAACCTTTGAAAAGAAAGTTTCTTTTTTTTTTTTTTTGCTTCATTTATATTGATTTTATCCCTTTCATTTGTTTTTTGGTTTAGCAGAGGTGAATACCTGCTCAGTCTCTAGTTTTCAGCCCAGCCTTTTTTTAAACTGATTAATACAGATTCTGCTCTTTGGCTCTTAGATTTCGAAGCTTATTTTGTAACTCAAAAGAAAAAAAAAATTCTTATACTTTGTGTCAAAATTTCTTTTTAATGTTTCATATATATATATGTGAACTTAAAATTGAATGAAATTGCCTTCTCCTACTTTTTTTCCATAAAATTGTTCTCTGTAATTGAAATAAGTCATATTGTGATATTACCTTTCAAGATCACAGAAGAAAAAGATGCAAAAGACTTGAAGTTAAGGAGCTTGAAAAAAAGCTGGAAGAGAGTTCTGTGATTGTTTTGCTAAGATTCCCCATGGGCAGAAGACAAGATGACAGTGAGGAAGAGACCTGGAGGACTGAATATTGAGATCTACAAGAACTTCATAGACCAGGAACTAAAGATACAAAAAATTACACGAGTGTAAAAAACATGTACTAAGAAGACATGGTCATGGTAAAGAACAAGGATCACAGGTAAGGCAGCTACTCTTCTTGTCAGAATAATGAAGCCTTCAACTCCTTTGCTTGCATCAACCATTAAACGGCATGGTATTTAATTTTTGCTACTGATATTTATATTATTGTCCTTTGGATTCTTTGTATTATTTGTGTAGATAAAATTATGCTGAACTCTTTCTTTACAGTCAGGGTTATTTTTTAAAGGATTTGATTTACGTTCTGCTTTTATGTCTTGGGATAGCACAGCCTTTGTTGCAACATCAAAAATATATATATTAAGTTCTAACTCTTCCACCCAATATTCCTTTTTAAGATTTCTTGCTCGCTTAAATTGAATGTAAATTTTTTCTTCTTTTTTCTACATTTCCTTTTTTTTTTTGCATGGCAAAAATGTTCCCTTATATTTCAAATAGGTGGTATCATGTTATTGTTTTTTGAGATCACAGAATGTGAACATGTAAAGACCTGAATTTGAGGACCAGGAAGAGAAGTTTCCAGAGATACTTAGGACCCTTACGCCAGGGATCACCATGGCCAAATGACAATATGACAGTAAGAAATAAATTGGAGGACAAAACCTTTAGCCTTCCTGAACTGCAGGGGTCATGATCTACAGGAAAGAAGACTATCATGCTGTCAACAACAAAAATCAAAAAGTCGAGGTCAGCTACTATGCACAATATTGGTTAATTTCACCTCTGAAAAGAATCTGGATCTGTAAACTCCTTCCTTTCCTACAAACTGCAGGATGCAGAAATTTGTTTTTGCTTGTTTTATCTGGATTTTTTTTTAATTTGAACTTTGGTTTCCTGTCTGTTAAAACTTGTTGAATCTTTCCTTTCCAGTCAATACTTTTATAAAACTCATTTAATTTAGATTTTTCTTTTCATCTTTTAGATTACCCAAAAGAAAAATATTCTAACTTTTTCTCTCAACTTACTTATATATTTATATATGCACTTAAAATTGAATGGATTTGCTTTCTCCTATTTCTTTTTTCATTTTGTTTTGCATGTGAAATTGTTCTGCATAATTAAAATAGTTCATATTGTGATATTGCGTTTCCAGATTACAGAAGACAAATATGAAAAAGACCTAAAGTTAAGGAGCATGAAGAGAAGCTTGAAATGAGTTATGTGACTGGTTTGCTAAGATTTTCCTTGAGCAGAAGACAAGATTAAATTAAGGAAGAGACCTGGAGGATAGAACATTGAGATATACAAGAATTACATTGACCAGAAAATAAAGATAAAAAAAATCACGGGAGTATAAAAAACATTTACTAAGAAGACATGGTCAAGGCAAAAAACAATTGCCACAGGTAAGGCAGCTACTCTTCTTGTCATAATCATAAAGCCTTCAACTCCTTTGATTGCACAATCTATGAAAGGGACTGTAATATTATGTTTGTATTTTTATCCTTTAAATTCTTCGTTTTATTTAGTATAGATAAAAACCTGCTGAATTCCTCCAGGATATTACAGCCTTTTTTCAAACTTCAAAAACATACATATATGTTGTAACACTTTCTCCCCATATTCCTTTTTAATGTTACATGTAAAGAAAATAAAATGAAAATTCTTTCTCCTATTTCATTTTCTTCTTTTTTGTGTAGCAAAATTGTTCCTTATATTTGAATTAAATCTTATTAAATAATTGTGTTTTAAGATCATAGAAGGCAAAGATGGAAAAATTAGAATGTTAAATACCAAGAAAGGGAGTTTGAAGAGGTACCTGGGACCCTTATGCTAGATATCATCATGGCCAGAAGACAATGAGAATAAAAGAAAAGATAAGAGGACAGCATTCTTCAGGAAAACTGGACTATGGGTATGAGAATCTACAGGAAAGCAGGCTAAAAAGCTATTAAAAACATAAATAAAAAAGACCAGGTCAGCTGCAATGGTGAAGATAGATATATACATACCTGAGAAAAAAAACTTATCCATTTAAGTCAGTCTATTGCTATAAAAACCTGTAAAAAAGAAAGTTTTTTGGTTTTTTTTTTTTATTTATCATTATTTTTTTTCCTTTTTATTTGTACTTAGAACTGGTAAATACAGGCTGAATCTCTCCTTTTCAGTCCAGACTTTTTTTTTTCAATTGATTAATTTAGATTCTGCTCTTTGGCTTCTAGATTTCAAAGCTAGTTGTGCATCGCAAAAGAAAAATCTTCTTACACTTTCTCTCTATTTAATGTTTCATATATATTAGTACATTATAAAAGTATGTATATATAGGCACATATAATTGAATGGATTTGCTTTCTCCTATTTCGTTTTTCACTTTATTTTGCATGGTAAAATTGTACTCCGTAATTGAAATTAGTCATATTTTCATATTGTTTCCAGATTACAGAAGACAAAGATGCAATAGACTTGAAGTTAAGGAGAATGAAGAGGACAGTGAAGATATACATTTATTTTTCAATGTTTCTCCAAATGTTCCTTTTCAATGTTATATGCAAAGAAAATTGAATGAAAAATCTTTCTCTTATTTCCTTTTTTCCCTCTTTTTTGTGTGGCAAAAGTTTTCTCTAAATTTGAAATAAGTTACAACATGATATTGGATTTTAAGATCACGGAGGGCGAAGATGGAAAGACTAGAAGGGGAGTTTGAACAGTTACCTGGGAACCTTACGCTAGATATCATCATGACCAGAAGACAAGACGACAATAAAAGAAAAGATAAGAGGACAGCATTCTTCAGACAAACTGGACAATGGGGATCAGGATCTACAGGAAAGCAGGCTATAAAGCTTTTAAAAACACAACTAAAAAGACCAGGTCAGCTGCAATGGTGCAATGGTGCAAATAGATATGTACACACCTGAGAAAAAAGAAAATTGTCTATTTTAGTCAGTCTATTGCTACAATTTTTAAAAAAGAAAGTTTTTTTTTTTTGTCTGCTTTATTTATCTTTATTTTTTTTTTCCTTTTCATTTCTACTTTGGTTAGCATTGGTAAATACAGGCTGAATCTCTCCTTTTCAGTCCAGACTTTTTTTTTAACTGATTAATTTAGATTCTGCTCTTTTGCTTTTAGATTTGGCTCTTTGCTTGTTGTGCAACGCAAAAGAAAAATTTTCGTACACTTTCTCTCAAAATTTCTATTTAATATTTCATATTTATTTGTATATTATAAATGTATGTGTATATATATATAGGCACATAGAATTGAATGGATTTGCTTTCTCCTATTCTTTTTTCATTTTGTTTTGCCTGGTAAAATTGTTTTCCATACTTGAAATAAATCATATTTTGATATTATGTTTCCAGATTACAGAAGACAAAGATGCAACAGACCTAAAGTTAAGGAGCATGAAGAGAAGCTGGAAGAGAGTTCTGTGACTGGTTAGCTAAGATTATCCATGGGCAGAAGACAAGATGACAGTGAGGAAGAAACCTGAGGGACTGAGAATTGAGATTTACAAGAACTACATGGACCAGGAACTGTCAACAACATGAATCAAAAAGGCCAGGTCAGCTACTATCGACAATTTTTACATATTCATTAGCTTCTCCTCTGAAAAGACACTGGATCTGTAAACTCCTTTTCCTACAAAACGTAAGCAAAAAAAATTTTTTTTTGGCTTGTTTTAACAGAATTTTCATTTACTTTGAACTTTGATTTCACATGTGTTAAAACCCAATAAAACTTTCCTTTCCAGTCCGAATTATTTTTAAACTCATTTAATTTAGATTTTTCTCTTACACAGCTTGTTAAGCAACACAAAAGAAAAATATTCCAACACTTTCTCCCAAACTTCCTTTTCAATAGTTGATGAGCAAAAAAAATTGAATATTAATGCTTTCCTCTATTTATTTTTTAGTTTGTGTTGAGTGGCAAAATAGTTCTCCATATTTGAAATAAGTCATGTCATGATATTACATTTTAGGATCAAAGAGGCTGAAGCCACAAAGACCAGTCCAGAAGTTTAGGATCAGGGACAATAGCTGGAAGAGAGCTTAGCATTGTAAAGCTAAGGTTAACATGTTCAAGATACAAGTTCAGAGATGGAAAGACCTGGAGGAGTGAATCATTGAGTCATTCAAGAACTACATGAACCACAAACTAAAGAAACAAAAAAATTATACAAGTGTAAATAACATGTACTAAGAAGACATCGTCATGGTAAAGAACAATGGTCACAGGTAAGGCAGCTACTTTTCTTGTGAGAATCATATGGCCTTCAACTCCTTTGCTTGCACGAACCATGAAAGGGACTGTGATATTTTTTTTTTGTATTTTTGTCCTTTCGATTCTTAGTTTCTTTTAAGTATAGATAAAAAGCTGCTGATATCCTCCTTTCCAGTCACATTTTTTTATGAGATTTGATTTACATTCTGCTTTTATATCTTTGGATATTACAGCCTTTTTTCAAACAGTAAAAGTATACATATATTTTCTAATATTTCTCCCAATATTCCTTTTTAATGTTATATGCAAAGAAAATTGTATGAAAATTCTTTCTACTTCCTATTTTTCCTCTTTTTTTGTGTGGCAAAACTTTTCTCCAATTTTGAAATAAGTTGCAATATGATATTAGGTTTTAAGATCACAGAAGGCGAAGATGGAAAGACAAGAAGTTAAGGACTCAGAAAGGCAGTTTGAAGAGTTACCTGGGACCCTTACGCTAGATGTCATCATGGCCAGAAGACAACATGACAATGAAAGAAGAGATAAGTGGACATCGTTCTTCAGGCGAACTGGACAATGGGGATTAGGATCTACAGGAAAGCAGGCTTAAAACTATAAAAAACACAAATAAAAAAGACCAGGTCAGCTATAATGGTATATATATGCACTTAAAAATGAATAGATTTGCTTTCTCCCATTTTTTTTTTCATTTTATTTTGCCAGGTAAAAATGTTTTTCGCAATTGAAATTAATCATATTTTGATATTATGTTTCCAGATTACAGAAGGCAAAGCCTCAAAAGACCTGAAGTTAAGGAGCCTTAAGAGAAGCTGGAAGAGAGTTCTGTGACTGGTTAGCTAAGATTCTCCATGGATGGAAGAGATCTGGAGGACTGAACACTGAGATCTACAAGAACTACATGGACCAGGAACTGTCAACAACATGAATCAAAAGGCCAGGTCAGATACTATCTACAATTTTTACATATTGGTCACCTCTGAAAGGCTCTGGATCTGTATACTCCTTCTTTTCCTCTAAAATGTAGAGAAAAGAAATTTGTTTTTGCTTGTTTTATGAAAATTTTCATTTCCTTTGAACTTTGGTTTCATATATGTTAAAACCTGCTGAAACTTTCCTTTCCAGCCAGAACTAATTTTTAAACTCATTTAATTAAGATTTTTCTTTTCTGCTTTTAGATTACACAGCTTGTTAAGCAACACAAAAGAAAAATGTTCCAACACTTTCACCCGAACTTCCTTTTCAATGGTTGATGTGCGAAAAAAAATTGAATATTAATGCTTTCCTCTGTTTATTTTTTAGTTTGTTTTGAGTGGCAAAATTGTTCTCCATATTTGAAATAAGTCATGTCATGATATTACATTTTGTGATCACAGAGGGCGAAGCCACTGAGAACAGTCCAGAAGTTTAGGACCAGGAAGAATAACTGGAAGAGAATCTAGCATTGTAAAGCTAAGGTTATCCATGTTCAAGAGACAAGTTGAGAAAAAGAAAAGACCTGGATGAGTGAAACATTCAGTCATTCAAGAACTGCATGGACCACAAACTGAAGAAACAAAAAATTACACAAGTGTAAACAATATGTACTAAGAAGATATCACCATGGTAAAGAACAATGGTCACAGGTAAGGCAGCTACTCTTCTTTTCAGAATCACATAGCTTTCAACACCTTCTCTTGCACCAACCGTTAAAGGGCATGTAATTTTATTTTTGCTATTGATATTTGTATTTGTGTCCTTTGGATTCTTCGTATTATTTTTTATAGATAAAACATGCTGAATTCCTCCTTCGCAGTCAAAATTTCTTATAAGGATTATTTAAAGGTAAAATTGTTCTACATAATTAAAATAGTTCATCCTGTGAAATTAGATTTCCAGATTACAAAAGACCTAAAGTTAAGGAGCATCAAGAGAAGCTTGAAATGAGTTCTGTGACTGGTTTGCTAAGATTCTCCTTGAGCAGAAGACAAGAGGAAATTAAGGAAGAGACCTGGAGCACTGAACATTGAGATATACAAGAACTACATAGACCAGAATCTAAAGATAAAAAAAAATTACATGAGAATAAAAAACATGTACTAAGAAGAAATGGCAAAGAACAGTGGCCACAGGTAAGGCAGCTCTCTTCTTGTCAGAATCATAAGGCCTTCAACTCCTACGCTTGCACCAACCATGAAAGGGACTATAATTTTATTTTTAAATTTTTGTCCTTTAGTATCCTTACCCTGGCAGCATCTTGCCCCGATTATTATCACCCATAACATTTGCTGTCATCTTTTGTTAGACTTCCTAACTGTCTAAGATATTTGTTGTTTTGTAAAACAGGTCAAACAAGAACAATCATGAACTCTTATGGTTTTCACCATGTTTATGAGCATCAGGAGAGAGGGTTTTTTCTCTTTCAAAACCATCATTTATGTTATCGACCATCTTATCATCCCTTTGTTATCCTCATCACTATGAACATCATTATCATTCTCATCAATTGTATCTTCATAAACAAATTTAATTAACAAGTGCATCGAGGTCTATTGAAGGGAAGAATGAAGAAGTGTAAATAAACATTATTGGAATTTAGACTGCTCCAGGCAAAGTCTTTTAGTATTTACAGAGTAAACAAACACGAAGTCCAGAGAACAAGAGTCAGCAAAGAACAGAACAAAAAGAATATCCGTTAGAAAATAAATTCAAGTGCAAAGATGTGCCCATATGGGATGCATGTAAAGCATATCTCTAATAACACTTGGACTTGCATTAAAAAAAAGTACAGTCATTTGCTAAACCTTCGAAAACTTTGATGAAGTCACCAATCATGATGGTAAAAGCAAGTAAAAGAAACCATCATGGGAAGAAGAACTGATTAAAAACTTTATTGTGCAGGCCACAAAAAAAAAACTTTTTTTAACAAAGATGCTTTACATGATCAATATTACACACCATAAAAACGAACAATTTTCATTTGAACTAAATATTTTGAGCCCGTTACAGAAATGTAAGAGGTCATATCCTTAAAAAAGACTGCACATAGAATGTAAGCTCTTTTAGAGAAGAAACATGCCTAAAATAAAAAGTTCAAAAAAGGCTTTTTGAGTTTAAAAAGTATATGAACAAGAGTATGAGAAAGGCCAAGATAACAGTATTAAGAAGTTTGAGGCTGAAATCTCCATAACTTTCCTCATAAAAGATAAAAACGTTTTTTCGGCTCCTGTCTTATTTGTGGGAAAATGGATTTACAACCTTTCTGAAAAATAAACTCCAGATATGTGCATTTCACTTTAACATGTATGCAAACACACCAGCTGGAAATTGAATGTACACACCTTAAAATCCTATGTCACAAAAAAAAGGATTTACTCAAACCCAATTGACCATCCTGAAAAAGTAAATGCGTTTTTGAGAATGACTGGGAAGAGTGATGTCGCAATGTTCACAAAAACACGTTCTTGAGCAAAAAGGTATAGAACACATAAACCTGAAATGGGAGAATTAATGGATATAGGAATCTCATACTCTTTAACTGCTTCCTTATGCACTTTTCTTGACATAAGACATATTGTAAAATTGTGATTAACGTCTCCTTCAAGCTTTATACAGAAACAATAGAGCCCATTGTATGGTGCAACAAAGTGGCCTGAATAAGGCTCAAAGCAATAGCCATTGTTATTGATGACTTGAAGCAGATTCCTCACTTGAGTGTTTCGAGAGATGCGTATGTGATTCGGCAGTTTTACTGTGAAACCAACTTGATGCCGCTGAAGCAGATCAACTTTCATCTCTGTGGGAAAAAGATAAAACACACATCTTGTATAAAATTCAACTTACTTTTTGTAATAAATTTGGGTATACTTCTCTACAGCATTGAACTAAATCAAACAAAAGTCCTTTTTCATATGGAAAACCTTTTCTGCTTATAGAAAATGGACAATACTGGTTCCTCCTCTGGTGTGTTATAATTTCTAATGACCTATAAACAATTCTAAAACAACTTTTATATGTTTTGAATGGACCTTTTAGGTCCTATTTTACGTCTATGCAATATATAAGTGGTACATTGAATTTGTGGTATAAAATCAGCTTTAGAATATGCAGTTTGAATCCTGATTGGACCATATGTGACATCAAATCATTTAGAAAGTTTGTTACACACTTTCTGTCTCTTCACTCACGTGTAATCTAAGTACTGGATTTAGAGATTAAAAGTTTATCTCTAACCTAGAACGTGTACACTGTTTTGAATAGCTGTTCCTCTGTCAGCTTAGAGAGGAACATTGGTATGATATTATATAAATATGTTTTTAAAAATGCATAAATTTAATGCTGTGTAATAAAAAATGATTTAATGGTACTTTTATATCCCTTTATTTTTCTTCTCTTGCTATGGTAAAACTGAAATCTTTCACATGATTCTCACTATTATTGAAATAAAAGTATAGCTTCATTCATGTTGATAACGCTTAATCTTTACTAACAAGCGAATATTTTCTTACATCAATATTTGAAGTTGATATACTGTTAGAAAAAAAATTGTGCAATAGTAAGGAGGTCAACATTAAAACATAGCTTTCAGAAGTGCAGCTTTAAAGTATTGCATGTTTCAAGCATTTCGCATCACCTGAGTTTCAAAGAACTGCAGCTAACAGTTCGGTGACATTTTTTTATAATCATTTGAATTTAAGGGCTTCATGGACTATTCACCTATCCAGCTCATGTATAGAGAGAGAGCAATGTCTGTGTATGAGTGAGAGGATGGGAATGTGCACAGTGAAGTTGTCAAGTCTGATTAGATGTAATGGCTAACAGCATGCACATTCTGGAATTTAAATCAAATTACAACACTTTTAAGAAGATAGTAAGGTTTGTCTCTGATCTAGTTAAGACCTGGACATAATTCAGTGAGAACAAACATTTTGCTCGTTGATATACTGGCAGTACAGTGCTTGTGGTATGGCCACAGGTCCAAACAAGTGAATCATACCATCTCTTATTAATTGGCATTAATTCTTATGCATTAAACAGTATGCACAACATGAATCATAAGTACTCCATGACTGCAGTTTAATTGCAGCCTTTCAGTCCCCTCAGAGCACTAAACCCTCATAACCATAATAATTGGCAAATCATTTTAGTTCTATGTGGACTCACAACATATACTGGAAAAATCATACTAAACATAGATTTAAAAAAAAAACAACATTTATGCCAGTTGCAAAAATGAACAGCAATTTCTGGCAGAGATTATATAAAGCCAGATCTGAACTCTTATCTATCATCCCTCAATATTTTCCAATATAAAGCATCTTGATCTACGCTTATATAAGCGCCAATCTCACCCTCTATGTAAATAAAACATTCAAAGTCACTTTTCCAAACAATTTCATCACAATGTTTTTTTCTTTATCTATGGAAATAGGTAAATCTAGCCAGCTGTACACCAACAAAGCTTTTTATAAACAATCCACACCCAACTATATATTGGGGGTAAAAGTGGTTTAGCTAGAAGTAATTTTCTTGCCTACTTTTTCTAATAAAGTGTCATATATATTCATTGATTGTATTTCTATTTGATTTATGAAGAAGGTAATGTGAGGGATTTTTTTCTGCAACATTGTGGGCAATGTTGTTAAAGCCATATTGGAACTTACGTAAACTTAGAATCTGTTCATGAACATTATCATCCTGAAAGGAAGATAAAGGAATAACCATTTTTAATTTAATTTGTTAATGAAAACTTTCACAATATCATTTTTGAAAACTCAAATTTTGAGATTACCTTCTCTTTTGACAATTTTTTCAATATCAAATTCAGTTCAAAAATTTATTGCGAAGGCAGTGTGCACATAATGTACAACATAAGTTCTTCACTATTCCGAAATAATTATGACATCAATATAAGAATAAAGTAATTTCAACAACAACATAAACAAACATCACATAAAGACATAATATAGTCCTTGGTTCCAATCAACTAGAAGTTCTAAAAAAGAATAGGACAAAATCATAAAAGTTAAGATGCCGAAATTATTAAGGTTTGAATTGCCCCCCCCTCCCAAAAAAAAGGGGGAAAAAAAAGCAACTGACATCATGCAAAATAATTATTTTCAAGAAAAGTAATCCCAGTAAAGAAACTTTTGGCTTCATTGATTACAGAGTAATATGGCTCCAAGGATCATTGTGTTTATAAATCACACACACAAAAAGAACTTAAAAATATTTATAAAAAAATATAGATATACCACGTTTGCGATGAATAATTGGAATAAAGGTAAAAACTTAAAAAAAAAGACCCCAACACTGAAAGCAAGGAACTCTACTCTCTACAATGGACAACCAAATAAAAATTCCTCACTACAAATTTAAAGATAATGAAGGTGTTTTTTTTTTTTTTTTGTTTAGAAATAAAAATAGATGAAGAGAGCATAGTTCTTGATTACATAGCTGCACTAACCTAAGTGGCCTACTGAGTTGTAAAACACAAACGCAATTATTCAAGTACTATGTATGAAAACATCTTAGATTTTAAGGTAGCATTTCTTTCTATGCAGTTCTAACAACGCTTTGAAAAGCTTTTTCTTTTAAGAAAAAGGTTTTAATTTTTTCTCTTTTTCAACAGTAGCCCATGTATTGTCATAATTGATTTTTTTAAGGGAGAAAAAGTTCAAAATAAGTTTATCATAGACACAGGTGTCAAAAGTTTGATCACCCCATTAATATGAAGAAAAGAGCAAAATTTGGGCCTGCATAGGTCATATGTTTGGCATTAAAACTTTGTTGAAAATTGTTTAATTCTCACAAAACACATATCAAAATAAAGGACCTTAAAAAGGATTTACTGTCATGATAAAATCACAAGTTTATTTGAAATTTGTATTTACATTATTTTGTTTTTGTCTTTGGATCCTGCTTCTTTTGCAAGTGTAGGTCTAGAACTAAATCTTTCATAACCATTTTTCACTATCATCAGTGTCTGTATCAGAACTAATTCAAGAACTAGAGTTCGAATCATCATAATCTATCCACTATGTGATTGTTTTTCGCTCCTTCAGAGCTTTTATAGCACTGAGGCCTATTCTCCATGTTTACTAGGATCGGCTGTTCACAACAATAGGCTAGCAACGATATAAACAATTCAAAAGAAAAACTGCTGAAAAATACTCATTTTTCCCTCAATACTGAAAAAAGCTCCAAACTGAAAGCCACAGGTGTCAACATCCTGTTTCTGTAAGTTGGGTTGGCTTTTTTTAAATAAGGATTCAATTAAAATATGTTAGTCTGTGGGCCACAATGTGTGACAGGAGTAAAAATCGTATTTTAAACCCGCCACACAATGTGGCAAGCTGGATGCTAAGAGTTAAAATATAAAAAAAATAATACTACTCAATCATCTTGTTAACAGCAATAAATAATAAGAATTGAAAAACCTTTATAAGCTTTTATTTTAGAGGATCAATTTTTGGGCAGTATTTTCCAATCCGAGTTTTCTTTTCATTGCTATTTTAATAAAATAACAAAAGGGCCACCTAAGCATAAAAAAGTTCTATTTACACAACGGTTTTGAAGATTACTGTCAAAATTAATTTTACAATTTAAATCCCTTTGTGTCTTTCTTTCCAATGTTGCAAAAAAATAAAACCCTTCCAAAAAGTTAAATAATAAACACCATTTAATTCTAGAAAGAACCATTTCATGTGTGTTAAAATGTTGAAGACTTTACAAGCTTAAGTTTTTCGATAATGCACTTGTATATTAGTAGTATAGTTACTGTGCATTCATGTGTAAGTAGTCTTTTTGTTTATAAGTACTCTGAGCCTAAAGCTGTTTGGTGTGATTTTAATTATTACTTTAACTAATATTATTATACCCAAAATATCAATGAAGACAATATCATTTGTAACAGACTAAGCTGCTCTTTTAACCAAAACTCCATTGTCTTACCATCATCTTTAATTTGGGTTTTGCTCCTGCCTGAGATGGGTCTTTGTTCAGTATCTTTCCTAACTTTTCAAGGCTGGAAATTTTTTTGGCAAAAAGCAGTGATGCAGTGTCCTTCTGAGAAAATTAAATGATTAAAAAAAATAATAAATAATGAAAAGTATGACACTGGAAAAGCATATTATGGCTTCCTCCCCCCCAGTACAGGATATTCCTCTAAGCATCTAGAATGGAAATTACCTTGACAACGTACAAAGGTATTTTGAAATTCCTGCAAAATTTTGAAAAAAAATATACAAAAGAAGAAACTTTTAATGTAAAAATCATTTAATTCAATCTTAGATAACATAAAATGAATTCTTGTTTTTATAAATAAACACACTATTTTCGCATTTTCTGAATATGATATGTCAAGTGCAAGCTTTAAAAAGGATTTTCATAAAGTTGTAATTTTATTCAATTTTTGGCTAGTCTCATCACAGAATTGTTGTATTAGTGATGGTAAGTTGGGCCTCAATAAAATTCTTTATACACTGATGAAAAACTTTTTTCCTCTTTTCCACTACACATATCATGTATAACAACAATCCTGAGGTTTCCTTTATCGTAAGGGAAATCATGTTTTCAACACCTATTATAGAAGCTGAGTATACAAAAAAAGAACAGCAACTTCATGTTTGTGATATTTTTGTGGTTTCTACAGAAATCATGGAGCTATAACTGTGATCAGATGTGAATGACCAATGCTAAATTAAGATCAAACCAAGTTTTTTTAGTTTTAACAATGTGACATACTACTGATGATGATTTAAGTCAGCTTAAGTGTTATTCCAAAATCATGGATATCAATACCAATAGGCAATCTGTATTTAACTGATGAACGAATATTTCATGAAAAGAAAAAATGTTCTTTGGACGCCGAGGCACAGACACATTTCACAATTTGGAATTCAAGACATTAATTTGGTATTGGCAAGAATAAGTAGTGCTGTGAGAACATTTACCTCATCTTTTATTGTTAGCATCTGCTGCTTCAAGGCTTTATGCTTTGACTTCATCTTTTTCAACTGCGACCCAAGACTTGCACTGTCCAAGGCCAACGTCTGCAGGCTCTTGATTTTATCCTTTTGTATCTTTGACTCTATACGACATGCCTCCATCTCAGTTGTGACAGTCTTTAGTTTATCTTCTAACTCTGGAATGATTGATGTGCTTTGCTCAAGGTGATGAATCTTCTTTTGACTTGAAGACATATCCTCTGTCACAGAGCTTAAATTAGATTGGAGCTTGTGGAGAAAAAAAAGAGAAAAATAAAATTGTTTTCATTTCACTCTTTTGCATTTTAGCATAAACATTATACAATCATCATATGAGTGTATAACAATCTAAAACAGTAACTGTCATTTTACTTCATGTAAGTTCATGGGAAAAGAAGGCAAAAGCCACACTATTTTTCTCAAAAGCAAACCATTGGTAGAATGTGTACACTTGAAGACCTTTATAAGCTGTTCAGCTGCAATAAATATTACTGTAAACAACTGTAAAATAAAACACGTTTTAATTTATTCAAAATGATTAGATCATATATTTTCAATTTGACAGTGTTCCCATGCACTTAACTCTGTAATCAATCAAGAAAGATGCAAGCAGACTTTCCTCAGGATGGTCTATATAACAGAGTTGGTTATAAGATTTCTTTGCACAAAGATTCAATTTTCTCTTCGCAAAAAATTATTTTAAAGAACCAGCTGAATATTCTAATCTCACATGAGCAATAACTAAACAGACATGAGCATGCGATAAATGTAGATAATATCAGTCAAAATACTGTTACAGACCACTATACTCTTAATACAGTAAACCTTGCATATAACGAGATACTTGGTCTGACAGCATTTCCTCTTTGAACTCGAGGTCTCTTTGGATAAAAGGTAATGTCTCTATTTCTTCTTTTTTTCCTGCCACGATGTCTTGCACCTAGCAGTAGCACCAGGTCTTGAGTGCCCAGGTGGCTTTGTTTTCTCCATCTCCCTTACCTATTGGCCCTTCTCTTCTCCTCGATACACCCGACCGCGCGCACGCACACATCTCCAATTACACATGCTCATGGATATTTTACAGTCTTTGCCCGTCGATCTATTTTTTATTGCCGCCCAGACAAAGAAAGAGCCCGACATTGTAGTGTATACGGTAAATTTTAAAATGGTTTTGTTCTTCTATTGAGGTCCAATACAGCCTTGTTTCATCTCGCTTAATCCAAGGTTGGTAAATGTGACACTTGTTGGATCCAAGGTTAATTTATTGAGGCCAGGAGGGAAAAAATCAGAACTTCGTCAATCCCTAGTTGAGCCTGAGATCTCGTTGGGTACGAGCTTGTTGAATTCAAGGTTCACTGTACTTCATCTGAGCATGCATAAAGGTATAGCCCAGGGAATATAAGCACTAAGCGATTAAAAACTGCAAAAAAGAGCCACATGTGGAATGACTTATTTTTATCATTTTGAAAAAATCTTATCTTCAGATCATGCGTTATTTCCACACAAGGCAAAAATGAGTCAGGACTACTGGATCAGAATAGACGTGCAAAATGACCAGGTTATAAAGATTATAGTAAGAGTTTAATGACCAAATTCTATTACTATTAATCTCCTCTCCTCAAATTCACCTTGATAAATGATAAAATATAAGTATTTTGACAACAGCTTAAGGCGTTACAATACGTAATGGCAATGCGAGTGTAGCTGCCAAATTCTTTGTTAAGTAAATATGAAACACTAAGAAACATGGTAATGAAAATTTTTTTGAAATTGAACCTTTTAAAGATTTTTATCTTTCTCTAAATTATTTGATTTGTATAACGCTTAACTCTTTTGGCCCTGAATAACATTGTACATTTTTTAACCATTTCACCTGAAGATAACATTCCTTTTACAAAACACTTTTTTTTCTATTAATCTAGTTTTTGTTCTAAGGAAGGATGATAGATTGGAATAGCAATTTAGAGCACTTATTGCTTGTTACCCATACACAGACCTCCATCATATTATCAGGTAGCGGGCAAAAAAAAATTTAACTTTCCTGACTTCATTTAAGTAAGACATTCAAAGCTGCACTTGCCCTCAGCCTGGCTAAAAAGAGGCACTTTTGGAGCACTGTTCAGCACAATACTTAAATAAAATTATCTATATTTGGCAAGTCAGGAAACAAAAAGGAAATCCTTGGTCTCAATCTAATGCTAACCACAATACTGGCCATAGGCCTTGGCCTTCACAATCGGATTTTTTTTTACCTTAGGGAAGCTGAAATTGTTTCACTTAAAGTTAGTTACTTATAAATCAGCAGTCTAAAGTTCACCACAGAAAAAGAAATTTCGCACCATAAGGGGGATCAGTATGTGGATGATGTCAAGCCATTCTTTGAAGCCTATAGAGACATAATTATTTCATGACTAAAACTGTATTATCAGCACTACTTATTCATTGTAATAATTGCAATCCAATTAGGCCTACCTCTAGTATTTTTTTTTCCAGTCCTCTCAACTTGGTTAATTCAGTGCATGATGCTTTGTTATCCAAACACATTTTCTCCAATTTAACATTTGATTCTTCAAGTTTTTCTATGCGCTCTAATAGGGAAGAAATCAGCTGCTCACCTGCATAAAGATTGTTTCAGATGTAAAAGAACATTATACACAATGAACTATCATTCTATCAACATGATATTTCTTTATATTTTCAATGTCATTATTCATGATGATCTTTGGTCAATTAATCATATAAGAATGTTATAAATTCTTTAATTTAATCAACTCTAAAATCAGTCAAATGCTGATTCACCTAGAGCCGGTGGACTTTAAAAGCTATGCAGATGATTTTTTTTTTCTTTTCTACTTCTTAATCTCATTTTGAAAGAGGGCAGATAAAATAAAGAGTGAGAGGATAAAATGAGAGAAAGGCCAAAAGTTGGAGAAAGAAAGAGAAGAAGATAATAAGAGCAAGCCAGATAGAAAAATAAAATGAAAAAAAGGGAGACAAAGAGAGTGACAGTAATAAAGAGTGAGAGAAAGAACATGAGACGGGAAAAGTAAGATGACATGACAGAAGGTAAGTTAAAGAGAAATGAAGACAGAAATAAAGAAGGAAAGGAGAAATAGAAAACAAGAGAGAGAGAGAGAGAGAGAGAGAGAGATTTAGAAAAAAATACCTAGTTTTGTCTGTGAAGGTAAAGTCTCAGGACCTAGAAAGAAGAAAATTTTAAGTAGAGGCAAATTGATGTTCAATGGTGATTTTAAAAAAATTGCACAGATAGAATAACTATGCTTTCTTTGACACGGAAAAAAGTACTGATTTTACATAACAAATTATTCAGGTTACGTCTAGAGCTGAAGAAACTTGAACAGTTATCAACGTTGTCAGGTATGTGAAAAAAAAAACAGGCCTAAGTATGCACTGAGTGCACCTATACTATTACAATATTTCTTTGATTTCTCCAAGGGAGTGTCGACCTCAATTTTTTTTTTTTTTTTTTTTTATCTTTTATTCATGAAAAATCCTAAACATGCAAGGAAAAAAATTCTAGTCCGAAGGGGGGTACAGGACAACTAAAAAACATCTTTTTGAACCATATCTATTGAGTAATTATTAAAATGTTCAGCATAAGTTTTGTTAAATGATTAAAACGACTGGATTAATCAGTTCATTAAAAATCCAATTGTAAAAGAGGAAATTTATTTTAGAACTATACTAGGACATATTTAGAAAAAAGGAGGAGGGGGTTAAATATTTAAAGGCTTTCCAGAATATTTTCACTTTAAGCTTTTGGAGAACTCCTTTCTCTTAACTCTTTGAATCCAAGTGGCCGCAGAGTACGGCCAATCTGGTGTCAGTTTTGGATGAGCGGCCATAGCCTGCAGCTACTAGATAGGCTCTTTATAGAGGCTTTTATTTTATTGCCAACTATACAAAAGTGGGTGAAAGCAGAATCAATTTTTTGTTTTCCATAAAATTTATTCAATCACCTTCAATATGATATGCTTCACTATATAATATCTATTCATAATGATTACACTGTAAGGAAATAAAATTAACAACCCCTGTACTGTAAAGCGTTTCCTTTTAAGGCCTCTGTCCAAATGTGAATTTGGGGCACGGACTCAAAGAGTAATGGTTTTTAAATGTGATATATTACTGAAATCTGAGTTAAAAAAACAAGTCATTTTGCAATACCAACTTTTCACATTATTATTTTGACTGACCACAAAACTTCAACATCAGAGAATCAAGGAGTTCAGAGACAGAAGCAAGCCTGAAGAACACAGCGGCTGCAACATGGCTGTTATTCCAAGATTCAGAATCAGCTAGTGCTTTCTGGCATTCCGCACCTACCTAGAATAATTGAGAAGAAAAAACACTCAAACACATTAGTTTCATGAAATATCAAGAAGGTAAAACAAAGAAACCACTATTTCCGCAAATATAGTGTTTCTTAGTAGTGCTGAGGTTCAAGTTTTTAAGGATTTCAGTGGTGATCATTTCACTGGTGTGCATTGTTAAGAGGTCTTGGAGACTTGAAGTAATTACCCATGACATGAAGTCAAGAAGAGAGCAGGGTATATTTTGCTCTGCTTGTGCCAAAGAGTTTGCACCATCCTGTAATAAACGGAGTGGGCTCCTTGGTTAGTTATTACTTAATACCTAACATCCAGGCACCACGCTAAGGCCTCCCCTTCACTGAGTCCAAGCTAGTGTTGACATGATACACACAAAAGACAACACTGTTTGTTTTGAAGCTAGGGTGGACCAATCCCAATGGAAATTGTAATGCCTAGAATCCTCTCTATCAAGGATGGGATAAGTGGGTGAAAGTCAAAGATTATAAGAATGGGCTGACTAGTATTAGATTCGTTTGGGTAGTGCAATTCTTGTATGCATCTGTGGATGAGAATCACCTTTTGTTTATTTGATAACCTATATTAAATGTCCCTAAACCTTTTGCTTTCTTGTCATCTAATATCATGCACTGCTAATGCATTTAGTTTAAAAGTCTACCACAACTGTGACTAATTGGCCATTGTCACTGTTTGAAAAATTTTGCTTTGCTCTCATACACTCACTTTTATACAGTACACCTCAAATCCAAAAAACTCGAATTCAAAGAAAACCTTGCTTTCAGCAAACGAAGAGAAGTCCCCGATTTCTTCCCTTCTTTGACTCTCTTAAAATATCTTGCATCAAATGATCTAATCTCAGACCCATCCTCGGGTTTAATGAGCCACAAGTGTTGGCAAACCCACTATAGAATGTTTTTCCCAATCGAAAGGTCCACTGTCATGTGACTTGCAATGTATAGTGTAGGGCACCCAGTGTATAGGCTACATTATGCCATGTAAATCTAGGGGTAGGGAGGAAATATTTAAAAGAAAGGGGGAAGGGGGCACGGGTGGCAGCTGATATATGGGGAAAACGGGATCAAAGAGTCAAAGAAGCGGTAACTTGGGCAGTAGGTGGGAAGGGTAAAGAGTGGCTTTTAGTTAAAAAAAAGTTCTAGGGAGATACAGTGTAATTAAGTGATAATTAGACTTTGGAAAGTTATTCTCTTTGTGGTACTCTATGACATAGCACCAACGAACCTTTCATTCAACAAACTTTTAAAAATGGCCGAACCACTTTGATGAATCTGAGGTGCCTAATGAAAAAAAATGCACCACAGTGTTGAGTATTCTAAGAGTTAAGGAGTGGCCCACGCAGAGCTAGTGTTTTAAGGAGATTTGCACTTGTTTAAGGTTCAAGCCCGTCAAGTATGTTTAACAATAAATTAAAGAGACACAAAGGTATTGTGGGCTGATGTGTTTGAGTGCGTGCATGCAAGTGTGCGTTCTTTGTCTACTGAGATTTCTAATTGCTTTGTTATCCTGTTCTAAGTTCATGTTGGTATCTTTCATAAAAAAAATATCCACGTTTATGCAATTATAAATTTAAAACTGTTATGCATTAATTGGGTTCTTTTTTTTAAAAAAAGAAATCTTGTTATTTATTCCCCCTTTTTTCTTAATAGAATTATATTGTTAAGCGTGCTTGCTGTAACAAATCAGAATTTAATGTAGCTCAATAAGAGTCTTTTAAAATACATTTGCTTGCAATAGGCTTCATAGTTTCAACCATCGTGAGATATATTATTTGTGCATTTGAACGTCTATGTTATCAAAGTGGTTTTTAAATTAAAAATTGTTCCTTCCCAGGACAAATTGTCATTCTACACAAATTTGCTTACATCTCAATTTTTTGAGTGTCTAAAATGTATATACAGGTTACTTTTGTATTCTGAGTAAATTTAGGAAGTGAGATAAGACACTGGCATGAAATTGAACACATTATACTTTCCTGCTTTTTCTTATAACCTACCTCGTCCAATCTGGTAAACAAGGCCTTTGACATCCTTTCACCTTGATGTTTCAAGTCAGCTACTTTTTTGGATACAAGTTCTGGATCCTTTAAGGCATCTCTTTCTTGCAGTGCAGATTGTGATCCTCCTTAAGGATTAAACGTTAACTCACATCAAGGGAGGCTAAAATTGCATGTTTAAAATAATTTTCATAAATTTAAAAAGATTCATATACAGAAAGACAATGAAATAACACATGCCTTACTAAAACATAAACTGAGAGTTGGATGTTGGACACCAGTAACATGATAAACAAAACAGATGGCATATTACAGCCTATACAAAAAAAATGAAGATTAAATGAAACTTGTTTATTTTCACCAGTTAGGCTTAAAAGCGAAGGCAAAATGTGCAACTCAAGGCTTTGTATGATGAGTGGAAACTGAATTGACAAATTAAGTAGAGAGGAAAGAAGGAGAAAGAAGAGAGAGAGAGAGAGAGAGAGAGAGAGAGAGAGAGAGAGAGAGAGAGAGAGAGAGAGAGAGAGAGACAGACAGACAGACAGACAGACAGACAGACAGACAGTCAGACAGAGCGCAGAGAGGGAGAGAAACAGAGCAAGAGATGGAGAAAGAGACGGAGGGAGAGAGAGAGAGAGAGAGAGAGAGAGAGAGAGAGAGAGAGAGAGAGAGACCAAGAGACAGGCAGACAGAGGGAGAGAAAGAGGAGAGAGGGAGAGAGAGACAGCAAGATAGGGGGAAGGAGAGAGACAGAGACAGACAGAGAGGGGGAGAGAGGGACAGAGAGACAGGGAGAGACATAGTGAGAGAGAGAGACAAAGAGAGACAGATAGAGAGAGGGAGAGAGAAAGAGAGAGACAAGCAGACAGATAGACAGAAGGAGATAGAAGGATAGAGAGACAAAGAGAGATGGAGAAAGAGAGAGAGACTGAGGGAGAGAGAGAGGGAGAGAGAGATGGAGAAATAGAGGGAGGGAGAGAGAGACAGAGAGACAGGCAGAGGGAAAGAGAGAAAGAGGGGAAGAGAGACAGGGTGATAGGGAGGGAGAGAGACAGAGACTGAGACAGTGAAAGAGAGAAGACAGACAGAGAGAGAGATGGACAGAGAGACAGCGAGAGATGGAGAAAGAGAGGGAGGGGGAGACAGAGACAGAGACAGAGAAAGAGAGAGAGAGAGAGAGACTGACAGAGGGTGAGAGGGTAATAGAGAGACAGATATCTTTCTAAGATCCGTTAGAGGCTAGTTTGTTTATGTCCTGTAAAAATATGGACTTGATCGTTCTTAGCGATTCAACCTCTTAGTCTATTCAAGCCAGCATGAAAGTCGCTGTTCCTGAAGCATCTATATTTGTAGATGCAGATAGCTCAGTGGTTAAGTTCCTGGTCTTGTCTCGGCAAGGCGATGGGTGCCGCAGGTTCGATCCCTGTTCATTCCATCTGTTGTAATGTTTTCACGTCTTTCGTCTTATTTGTCGGTCTCGAACTAGATCTAGGTTTGTGGTTGATTTTTCTATACTAGATATGGAGGAAGATAGAGAGAGAGAGAGAGAGAGAGACAGACAGACAGACAGACAGACAGACAGAGAGACAGATAGAGGAAGAGCAGGAGAGAGAGAGAGAGAGAGAGAGAGAGAGAGAGAGAGAGAGAGAGAGAGAGAGAGAGAGAGGTTTCATATCCAGAAACAATAGAAGTTGAAATGATTCAAATATTTTACAAGACCTCATACACTCTCTAATAAACCATCTTTCCAGGATAACCTAGGTCCGTTATCCTGGTTGGTGTTTGTTGGTAAAATCATTTTAAATGACAAACCCAAATTGCCTTTCTTTTCTCTCTCAGTGTTGGCTATGATCTATTTATGCAAATCACTCTGCATACAATTATTTGAATAAGCTATAACTGAAGCTTAAATTCAGCCAAAGATTGCATTTATCTAATGTATGTTTATCCAACTTCCACTGTATTACATGTAATTAAAAGATGAGAATCATACCAGATCTAGATCTAGGTAGGAAAAAAATCTACAGAATTCAAGATCTCATGGCCAATTTCTCACCAGATTTAGATGTTAAACCAAGAGTGAAAGGTGAGATTCTTTAAACTGACTTCATACATTAATATTTGAGTGCTGAAATGCATCAACAATGTATTCATTTTGATATTTTTAATCTTGCTTTGACAATGTATAAAAGTTAAAACTAATTCTATAATATGATGTGAACTGCATTTTCTTGTACTTCATTCTTGCTTTTCTGTTTGGCACACATTTTATTTGCTTTCGGGAGCGAGTTAATTGAGGGTTCCATGGGGGCATATCATTTATTAGTCTTGCCGTCTGGGAAAGGA
>JAWDGP010000957.1:262500-325000 GCA_033675545.1 Elysia crispata
GCTCTTGATCCATGGTGGCGTCCTGTCAGTCTGAGAAATAAAATGTGTTATTAGATTTGTGTGAGAGGAAAAGTTTCTCGGCTGTAGATGTTGATTCCTGGTGGTTCTAATGTCTGCAGGGTGTGGATCCAGAAAGATTCTTTGTTTTAGAGGCCTATCATATCAGCTCCGGGTAACTGATTGATTGGTGGCCTATATTATGCCCGTGAAGGTTAATATGTTTGGCAAAGCGTCTCCTCTATCATTGTTTCTGTCGACTTTGCTAACCAGTTTAAAATCCTTTCAAACG
Organism: Elysia crispata; assembly: GCA_033675545.1. Classification (NCBI taxonomy): domain Eukaryota; kingdom Metazoa; phylum Mollusca; class Gastropoda; family Plakobranchidae; genus Elysia; species Elysia crispata. Next base: position 262,790 of record JAWDGP010000957.1, read on the forward strand.
CTCATTTTAAGGCTAAAGAATTATGTAAAAGTAGAAATGCCTGGCAGTGCAATTAGTAATTCCTAGCAGATCACTTATTCATACGCACATTGTAAAATTTATAATACGCCTTTAATGGGATCTACAAATAGATTGGGAAGTTACACAATTAGCTTACTTAAATAATTATGTGAGTGAAGCCAAGAGTTTGGTTCCTGTGCAGGATACTAAACTAATAATTATGATTGTGAAATATACACGCTACCGGCAGTTTCTCTGATAATGGGTCACGTCAAGGCCAAATATGAACGACAAGGCAATGCGAATGAGCAACTTTTCTCTATTTCAGTGTCAATGCTGATGACCTTGTCCCTCCCCTTACGCAGGCCCATGATTTTTAGTCGTCACTCGTCAAGCGTGATTTACTGATCTATGCAGTCTCAGAGGCGTTTATACTATTGACATACGAAGGGGTCAACTACACTGACCACTTTTATCAGGTATACATTCAGATTTCATTCGATTATTAGAAAATACTTGCAATAGAACCTCCTATGCACCAAAAGGAAAAAAAAACAAATGGTAAGGTAAAATACAATATTTTTCTTTTCAATCTCAGCTTGGCCTACAGAATAATGAACGAACAGAGTTAGATATCGCCTCTTCGTGTGAGGCCGGCAAAGTCGGGAATCCGAAAATCGGCCATTTTTTATTTATTTTGTGTGTGTGTCAATAAATCACCGTTGTACATCTTAAATTTCAGTATGAGAAGCATCTGTGCTCTATTTCATTTTGAAAGTGGTTTCCCAGAATGACTAAAGGAAGAAAAAATAGAAAGATAGATAAGGGGAGAGAGAGAAATTTTTATAAATTTTTTTATCCTTTAGACATATAATTATTACAATTTGCTGAAGGAAAGAAGAAAAAGAAAGATATACTCTCTAAGCTGTTAAAATCAATGTTAAATAGATGTAGACTAAGCTTCTAGCAATGCTTCAATTATTTTTGCCAGATCAACTCTTTCCTTCTTTGATTTTAACAAATTTATGTTAGAAATTAAGAAGAAAAACAATTCTATGAGTTTCCCAATTAATATCGTATTTAAAATTAATTTTTTTTCGTTGGAGACGTTTATCCCATGTATAAGTTTAACCATAGCAAGTAACCATTTTTTTGCGTCCCCAAACAATTATGGCGGACGAGATTGAGTCTCAGTATGCGTTTTGTGATGTGTTTGTTAATAATCTGTATTATATTTAATCTGTGGCTAGACCCCTTTCCACAATAACCACAAATTTCATCATCGCCTCTGAAATCTCTTATCGCCCACACACTTTAGTGTGAAAGGCGTCTTAGGCCTAACTTGATTTGGCGGGAAAACGATGGCCACGTGATGGCTATGGAACGACTGCACATGCGCACCATTAAGGCTTAAGCTAGTTCCGTCATAAGGCTTTGATAGTTAGACATGATTCTCAGCAGAACTAAATTGCATTGAGCATCCGTCCAAGTTTTGTTTTAAAATAACATGGCATTACAATTATCAGTTTTTTATTCTAGAGTCTAGGTCAATGCAGTCAGTAACCCGTCAGATCAGGATTTTAAAATTATGGTATGGGTGGCACAATGCAATTGATAGAGTTTGAAGTGCTGTAGATCAAGATCTAGACCTAGATTAGGCTTATACATAGACCTAGATTAGCTCCCGTTTTGAAGCAATCTTTGATTTGGCTATAAATCGATAGAACGGCTCGAATTGCTTGATAAAATCTATTCAACTTAAGTTTAGATTTTGATCTAGATCTAGTTGGTCATGAAAAGCAGAAGACTGAAAAGAAACGCGCAATTTTAGATCAAGATCCTGTGGCACATGAAGACTGAGAAGAAACGTCCAACTTTAGATCAAGATCACTGATCTAGACCTAGTTGCACGCTAAGATAGAAAAGAAATGTCCATATCCCAAAGCAATGCCGAATTCTAAAGAAGAAAAGGTAAGATAAATAATCCTATCATTCTCTATTTGTATATCACTATATGTACTATTTTCAGAATTTTAGATCTAGGTGGTACATATTTTTGCAAAGTTTTAACCCTAGCTGAAGAGAACTATTTTTTTAACATAACAGATTGCCTGGGATCGCCTAGCTGCGATGATTAATAAAGAAGCCATTTTTTTTGTGTCAAAAAAAAAAAAACCATGGGCTGTCTTCTCTCTCCCTCCCTCCCCCCCCCCTTTTCGTCTCCTATCCTATCTCTTCTTTCCATTTGCCACCTTTTCTATCTCCTCTCCCCTTCCCTCACTCTTTCTCCTCTCTCTCTCTCTCCTGCCATATTCTACCCTATCTCTCTCTCATTTACTCTCCCATTCTGTCTTCTCTAATTTCTATATCTCTTCTCCTCTCCTCTCTTCCCACTCTCTATCTCTCTTTTCCGCTCTCCTCTTCTCTCTTATCTCCTGCATCCATCTTTTCAAGTTTTCACTTTCTCCTGTCCTCTATTTCCTCTCATCTTCTCCTCTCCCTCCTTTCCTCTTTCTATCTGTCTCCTCTGTCATCTTCACCCCTCTCTCCGTCTCCTTTTGTTCTCCTCTCCTGTACTCCCCTCTTTCAATATCTCCTTTCCTCTCTGTCTACTTCTATCTCTCGCTATCTCTGCTTCCCTTTCCCCTCTTCTTTTTCCTCTCCTCTCACTATATATATCCTCTCTGGGTAGGACTTCCAACTAGGTACCCATTTTAGCATATTGATCGCTAGACCCAAACAAATATGACCTTGACCGCTAGATTGGCATATAAGGTGAACTGAATTTGATAGTAACGCTCAAGTTTTCCATCAAAAACGATTTCAACAACAGGAAAGGAAGTCTCTAATACTCAGTTTTGACACGCACAGATTGGGTATTATTGCAGTTATCGACCCAACTGACTTTAAGCTTTAGAATTGTATTTATTTTAATGAATTTGATATGCTGAACACATATATGGTTTTATTTGTCGCAAATAAATACTTTTCAATATGTAAGCATTTTTGTGTTGCTCTAAAATCCCATTTTAACTACAAGTTTGGAATTCGAGAAATATTTTATTGTGAAGCCCATTTTCCACCATTACTAAACCATCAGCGAGGAGATGAAAAAGGTGATCACCGCGCTCACCGCTTCAAAACTTGTCAGGTTGCGAGGCTGCATATAGTTAAAGAGGCAAGCGGGGATGAGTTGACGCTCTCAGTAACTATACACTCTCTGGTTTTACTGCTTATTGCTTCTTTAGGCTTTTCTATATTGAATACCAGATAAGTGTATACTTAAACCTAGACAAAACAGCAGTGTTGGCAGCAGCAGTTACAGCAGCAAAGGTAGTAGTAGTAGCAGCAGTCGCAGCTGCAGCAGTAGTAGGTGTAGTAATAGTAACAGCATAACTGATAACAGCATCAGTTGCAGCGGCAGTTGTAGCAGCAGCAATAGTAGTTGTAGTAGTAGTAGTAGTAGTAGTAGTAGCAACAGCAGCACCAGCACTAATAGTAGTAATAGCAGTGGTTGTAGCAGCAGCAGCAGTTTCTAGTGCACAGTATGTGGGCAGTGATAAAGGTTTTGAATGTATCAAAAAGTATTTTTTTTTAATTGACTTGTATTCTTCTGTTTAATTTTTTTTTGGTTTGAAAAGAAATGGCTTAGTCTTGATGCTTAGAGAGGAGACTATATCTGAGGGGACAGTAAATGGAATATAGGATCATCAAGAAAATGAAATTTGTTCTGCAAAGTCTCTTTGTGGAGAGGCAGGACAAACATAGAATATCTACTCTTCACATCTCGAAGAACTATTTTGACAAAATTATGTTCCATATAATAGTTTCCATTGTCTTAATCTAATCTCCAAGTTCTTCGAAACGTCTTCTATGAACATCTTTTAGGAACAGGCCTCTGTAGACACATTTTATAAGCAGAAAAGGAACCAAAAACATGATTTCTTACAACGATTGACTGTTTCCTTTAGTCCATCAGGTTTTGGTTGATAAAAATCACATTGAGTCATCTCAGCTCCAAAAATATTAATCTGATGCTTTGGAGATACCGTTGATGATTCGCAGAAAACCCAGAAACTATCTAAACATCTGTTCTGTCTGGAATAGTAATTTGGAGAAATACTCCTCATTGTGAAGATTTGAATTTTCAACAAATTGAAACTAAGAACTATTTTCTTTTTCCAGGCAAAAAATAAAATCAAGAGATGTCACACGTTACTTGAATTATTTCTGCACATTCCCATCCAAAAAAGAAAATTACTGCCTGAATCTCTTCACATATGAGTATCTTGAAATATGATTGTGGACAAGGTTGGAAAGGTAGCACTGTCTACCGAGATCAGTCTTAATCCTCATTCAACATGTTCTGCTCTAAAAAAAAAAAGAAAGGAACCAAAACTAAAAACATTTATGTCATTTCTATCTGGCATGAAATTCACAAATAAAATGCACAGAATTCTCCATGATCTAAAAAAAAGTCTTTAGTCTCCTTGGCTATCATACAATCATCTACTCAATATTTAATTCCATGTATAACTAAAAACAAATTTGTATTAGATGCTCATTGCAACCCTTCACCTTTTCTGATCCATTTTTATTGAACAATATCTAAAAAATTGAGGGCAAATATTATTCCATACAATCATCTTGTCATTATTTTTGCCTTGCTTGGCTCTGATAATATGGAGTGCTCTAAAATATGTGTGCTCTAACATAAATTTTTTCAGTTCAGCATTTATTTCTTTTTAAATTGAAGCACAGGACTGTACAATTTTAAAACTACTGTTACCTCATTTACAGTTGACTGCAATAAAGTTGTCAAAAATGTGGTTTTATCTTGAAGATAAATTTGGTGTAAAATATTTTTGACTTGTGATATGTCACTTCTGTGATAATGCTGTCAATTTGGGGGTCATGGATTATGACTCGGCAACAAAAGCTGAGCCTTAAGATCACGGCAGACTGGGTGTGTGAAAGAAAGCAATCAATGTTAATCTATATTCAGCTGCCTTTTTGCTCTTCCTTCGCATCAGATGCTAGGCTAGCTGTGGCCGTGTTGCTTTGTCAACTTTGTCTGTTGTCTTTGTCACTCGGTCAACTTCTTCAATCCCTGTCTGCTTTTTTACCATTTTATTCTGTCACCTATGGAGCTTTGGCAGACTTCCTCTGTCATCTCATTCATGTGACAAGTTTATTTTCCAGCCAATTTAAATTACAATGGTTTGATCTGTCTCAGCTGTTGTTTGTCTGACGGCTTCTAAACCACTGTTGTATGGTAGACCACCCCAGAGGCAAATCTTTTGGAGCAATGGTTGTGGCAATACTATTATAACAGTGTGGTCTTGTACAACTTGTATTCCTTGCTGAATCAAATAAATGTTCGAAAAGAAAAAACAAAAACAAAAAAGAGGATTACAAAAAATCTGATCAATGTAAAAAACTTCCTTAATTATATTGATTCAGAAAGCAGACAAAAATCATCCACAGAATCTAGATATTTTGATCTACAACATGATTTTAAGGCGGACACATTAACATTCCATTAAGGAGTTTTAAATTGGTAAGACACAGACAAAATGGATGTACAAACCATAAGTATGTTTTTAAAAATATATTGCCCAAAAGCATTCTTGAAAAATTTTTTTAAAATACAGTTTCAAACCATCTTCTCTCCAGCTTGAATTTAATTTACAGTAAATAAGGCACAACATTTTGTTGAATTGCCCATAATTTGAGTTATACTTAACATGGCAATGTTATGTTAAACCGTGATGTTCTGTAAGTGGATTTTTTTTTCAACATTGGATGATTTATAAAAACAGAGTGGATTTGGGAAATGTGGCTATGGGATCAATACACACTTGCATTACATGAACAAAGAGATATAAGATTACAGTTTATCATATAACGTGTTGCTTTCTGTATTTTTTAAAATTCTCTTCCAAAATGACTGATGAGGCGTACATTGCCCTTCATTTAAATTTATCAATGACCTTTTTTATTATTGCATTTGATTTCCACTGTTTTCTGCTGCTACTTTTTGTCTTTGCGTGTGTCTTCTCTTCCTCTGTCTCTTTACAGTTAAAATAATAAGGTACGTCTCTTGAAAATTTATTTTTGTGCATTTGAGGTGACTTTTTTTTTTTTTTTTATCTTTGCCAGCTTTCTATCTTCATTTGAACTTAAGATGCTTTGGGGCATTTTCTTCTTCCTCACCCTTGCTGCCAAATTCCTCATCTTAAACCATGATGATGACAAAGTAAACAAATGGCATTTCCTCAGTAATCTCATGACTAGATCTACATTCATCCGCCTGTTTACTTTCATCTGCCTCTTCCAATGCCACTTCTGTTAATCTTTTTGTAAGAATTAAACCAGTTTTCCGAGGTTCTTTTGACAAAACTGCATTTTGCTTTCTGCTTCTAGTGCCGATATTACATGACGGGTATCTCAGTGACCCCTGGTTTTGAGGAACCGCTCAGTATGTATGCCAATATAGTTCATACTGCTTGAGAAATCGCTGTATGAAGAAATGAGCGCCACTGAAATGGATCTGATATATACAAATTAGTTCTATATATTAATTCATGAAGCAAACAAGAAACAACCACCAAATCTAAATTTGACCTCAATGATGTTAAAACAAGATCAACATTCTATGAAAGGATCTTAACATAAAAGCAACATATATCATAATCATAAGTATGTGCTCAAATCTCATTCTCAAAATGTTAATTGTATTTGAAACACACCTCACATTTTGTTGGAGCAGCCCAAACTTATGATTCACTGTAGCGCAGGCACTGAAATGTAAAAACTTAAACACCTGAACAAAGAAGTAGATTATTAGCTTATGGAATATTGTATTGCATTTTTGATTTCTTGATTGTTTTCTAAGTTTAATAGTTAAAGTGAGCTCCCTGTCAAAACTTTTCATTTAGCTCTTTGGTGATTGACCTCAATGCATTTGTTTTCAAACTTTTGTCTTCAGAATACTTTTACTCTTTCCATTTTTATGGCACTGTTATCAAAATATATACTTTAGCACTTTGTGGGCTCAATATTTTTTTTTCATCTATATCGATTTCTGTAATCAGCCAAACCCCAGAATGTAAGGATGTTTTTTTTCCTTACACTGGCTACCCAAAATTATTTGTCAATGTTTCATAAAACAATGCCTCCATTGGATTTCTCCTTGCTTTTTTTTTTTTTCTTTTTTGATGTATTCCTTGTGAAGCACAAGATTTCAGTGCAATGGCGCACAAGCCACAAAGCACAGACTCTGACTTACCACTTTAATCAATTTTGTACCAATGAACCTGATTAAATACAAGAATGGCTCATTTTGTTGTATAGCGTTATTTAAAAAAAAGTTTTACAAGAGCTTTCTAGGTTCTGGATACAATCTATGGACAGGTAGTATTTTCCTTCATAAATGTCACGATTCCCATGCAAGTTTCATGAGAAAAGCAATTGAAGCGTTTTTCTTGTGTTGTCATTAATGTAATAACTTCATGTTTTGTTTTAGTTTGATACCTCTTGGCCAGATCAAAATTTGTTGCATCTTAATTTTGGATGTTTTGACATCAAATTTAAGGACAGCACAAAAATTAAATAATTGTTTTGTGGCAGAGCTAAACTGGAAAAAAGGTTGCTTACCCCTTTGAACCTGTATCCCCAGTTTCCAGGGCGGAGGCTTTATTATTCCTATACAAACAGTATGTCGCGTACAAGGCTTGTACCCATAAAGTAATTTTCTTGTATCTTGCTACATTCATGGTATTGATAATTTTCCTTTCTGTCCTTAGTATTTTCATAATTCTTCTTGGAAAGCAATACATGTATTTGCAGCTTTGAACCTCGAAGTTGTCATTATTACCTTGTGTTCACTATTCATAAACATAACGTTGGAACGGGTGCACATGTTTGTAAGGTGTTGTTCAATATTTGTCATTTAAAATCAATGACACTGTGATTCATTTTGAGTTAAACTAATTTCAAGGAAAAATAGCTGAATATTTGCAAAACTGGCTTTTGCTTCGTCTGACATTTATCTGACTATAGATCGGAGATTTGCTGAAATGATTTCAATATTCATTCTACATTTTCTGGTAACAAAAACTGGAATTCTAAATCCAAAATGTACAACCTTTTTTTCCTGTATTGTGAGGTTAGCACTTCATGAACACTGAAGCCAAATCGAGTTTTTCTGATATTGTAAATCTTCGACTTCCTTTGGTTACTAATTCTAACCAAAGGTAACCAAACAATGAAAACTACGTCTAAAAAGATTCTCTTCTCATCCGTCTCCATCACATTTTCTCACATGAAATGTTCCTTTTATATCTAAAGCATTACATGACCTTCAACAGATTTTGCTCACTTTAACGCGGATTGTTGTCATCTACCTGTTGCTCTTTTTCTTTAAATGTCAAAACATCCTGGGTGAGTCAAAGTTTAATAAAAGTTTCATCAATCAAGCATTAATATTGTCATGTTTATCTTATCTTTTCTCAAAACCCATAAAAAATATACATTTCTGCAAAGTGTCAATTTAGACATATGTTGCTCAGTAAATAAAAATGCGTCATTCCTGTCTCAGTTGTCCCATACTTTCACTTTTCTTTGGCTGCGGTCATGCAAAAACTCCCTAAGATGCTGTCTAGGCTCATAAAAACTTAAACCTCTTCTAAATTCATCAAGAGCATGTCAACACACAAGGGGTACTGGTTGATTGCACTTGTAAAAATATTCATATTCAAACACATTCACTCAAACATGTCAATGTCAATGATTCTGTGCTTGCAACAGCCTTTTTACTGACAAACATGTTTTAATCAAAATGTTCTTATGTTCTGCATGCAAGAGATCCTGCAAGACAATGGAATGGAAACATTGTTTTTCTGAAGGATTTCACAACTTACAATTTTATACAGCATTTTTGTATTTGAACTTTTATTTGCTCATAGTTATTTGCCCTAATAATTTACGTATAGTCTTCTGACTCACCAGTTACCAGAGAAAAAACGCAATCATGCACATGATGGGCTTTGCTGGTAAATTTTTCTGTCACTCAATCAACAAGCAACAGACCCAATGGTATTTAATGGATTCAAACTGATGCCATAACAAAAGCATTCAGTGGAGTCCTCAATACCCTTGCTTCCTATACACACAGATATCTTCATAACTGCTGCTTCACTAAAATACCATAGTATGCGGAATTTCATGAAATTATTTTGCAAACAACTGTAGTGATGGATTCACATCCAAACTTTCATATCATTTTGTTTATGTAGCTTTCAGTTCTAAGCCTATTTCCTGAATCTCTTTGTGGCCATCTCAAACTGCTTTTATATTAGGAATCACCGACTCCTCCGGTTTCTTTCAGTCTATGACCTTCATATTCTTTTCTTCAACATACTTTTCCGTAGTGTATCAGAGTCTGTCACGTGTTAGTTGGATGTCCTCACTTGTGAGTATAAAAGGCAATGAGAATGCAGGCAAACTTGAAAAACAGTTCTACTGTTCTACCAATTCCCTCTTTCTGTTATTTGTATGGGCTCTTTCATGTCCTTTTTAGCTTTTCTCTTCTTCTTGGATTAAATATTTTCGATATTTTTGCAGATCTTAATATTTTTACTATGCCAGCATTCACTGCTTTCTGGCAGATGTATGTCTTTATGTCAATTCTATCTTCTCAAGGCCATAAAAATTGCTGACAAGCTTGCAAAGACAGTTCTGCTAAGGGACTTTCCTTTTAAACTATTTTTAAGCTGATCTTAACATGAAAACAAAACTTTGAAGGCACTGTATAATAGAACAGTTAGATCATCTACAAAAGAAATGAGTTTTAAGAATTGAATCAAAGGGCAAAAAAAACCAAACAAAACAACAAAAACAAGCAGCATTGATTTGGTTACAGCATGGAGACTTTACATCCTAAAACCACCAGCTTAGAAAAGAGGAACTAGTCTTTTGCTTTCTAGAGTCTATTTTTACCCTGTTAAAAATATTTTAAAAAATGGTTTGCCTTGCTGTAGATGAGCATTCATGCCTTTCCAACAGGCTGAAACCTCTTTAACTAAGGTTTTCAAATTGGGAATTTACAGTTAGATCTAAAGTACTTTATTGAACACTTAAAGTCTATGTATGAGCCATAGACTTAACTGTGATTTGCTTTAATTCTAAGCAATAATCGGATAGAGGCTAAGCCCTAAGGTAACCACTTAAATTGGAATTGGATTGTAAATATACCAGGTCAATCAATCTAAGCTTGCCAATCTTTTCACAAACAAAAATATTTTGATGATGTTCAAATATTCTATATACTACAGATTCTACAAGACAATCAAATGAAAAAAATATATAATGCTCTGAATTTGTTTTTTTTTTTTACCAATTGGCCACAATTATATATGGTGTAAAATCACATATTGGCTTCTGATTGGTTGAATATCAGAATTGGAGCCTGGACAATCAGCGCATGTTGGATTTGCTTGTAAATTTTTCTCACACTTAAGCAATTAATAAAAAAAAAATTCGAAGGTCTTTATGTATTCTTATGTATTAAGATTCTATCGCAAAATACCAAAAGCATTCTCTGGATTACAGGATACCATTGCCTTGTACATGCAGCAGACACACATCTACACAACCTCTGCCTCACTTTATACTCCAATCTTTGGTATTACTTGAAAATATTTTGTAAACAGTACAATACTGCAATTATCCATTGGTTCATATTACGTCGTCATTTTATTTATGTACCCTCCTATTTTAAAGCTGTTTTCAATGAGCTGAATATGGCATTTATGTCTTTCAAATGGGTTGCTATTGACTGCTTCTACATGAGTGATGATTGTCTCCCCTCAGAGTACTCCTTACCCTACTTATCCAACTCAATTTACCTTTATTTCAAAGCTGCTGGAGCTTCACTTCAGCTCCGTCTTTTACTCCTTATTAAACTTTTCATCAGCAACAAGCTAAAAAATTCCTCGGCTTTCTTGAATTTGATCTCTTAGTATCCAATTACAAATCACTCTTGATTTTATTAAGTCTGACGATCTTCACATTCTTCTCTTCAACATAGTGGTTATCTGTAGTGTATCATAGTCTAAAGCTTATTAGCTGTATGTCCTCCATTGTAAGTATAAAAGGCAATGAGATGCGGACAAGCTTGCAAAAACAGTTCTGGGAGAGGCATAGCTCTTCACCAATTTCGCTCATTTTATTTTGTATAGGTTCTTCTTTTTCATGTTCTTTTAGGTTTCTCTGTCCTTCTTGGGTTAAATGTTTACTATGTTTTTGCAGTTTCCAATATTTTTGCTTTGCCAGAACTCACTGCCATCTGTGTGAATCAATTTTTATGCTATTTGTCTTTTTTAGCCTTTGAGAATTCAGACAAGCTTGTAAAGGCAGGTCTGCTGAGGGACATGGCTTTTTAATCCATATATAAGTTGTTTCAAAATTGAAAACTAATTTTTAAGACATTCCATCTGAAAAGAACTGTAAAGTTCTATGAAAATAAGAATCTTAAGAGTTGAGCAAAAGGTATAAAAGGGACTGCAATGAGCAGACTTTGAATTGTCACATCATGGGATCTGACCAGTATCAGCTCAGCAAGGAGGAACCAGTCTTTCACTATTTTCGAGTCAACATTTACACTGTTAGACCTATATTAGAACAATATTCAACCTTGCTGGAAAAGGGCATTTATATGCCTTTTCAAAAGGCTAAAGCCTCTGATTAAGGTTTACCAAGTTAAGAGAATTTGGAAATTTACAATAAGATCTAAAGCACTTTATTGTACACTTGTTATGTATGAACCATACATTCTTATCGGTGATGTACTGTGTGATTCTAATAAGCAAAAGTCAGGCTTTTTTATTCACCCCACAGATTTTTGCTTGGAAAAAAAAACCCTATGCAATCAAGCACATATTGGATTTTGTGTGTAAGTTTTCCTCACACTCAAGCAATCAACCAAAACAAATCCTAAGTTTTTTGGTGGATTCAACCTGATTCTATCTGTAACAAGATACCCAAAGCATTCTCTGGAGTCCTTGATACCATTGCCTGCTATACGCAGACACATATCTAAACAACCACGGCTTCACTAAACGTATCACAATCTTGGGTATTACTTGAAAATACTTTGCAAACAACTGTAGCTTTGCAAGCGTCCAAACATTCATATTATATCATCGGCATTTTATTTTTGTAACCTTCTGTTTTAAAACTGTTTTCAATGATCTGTTTGTCTTTCAAATGGTTTCCAATTGACTGCTTCCACCATGAGTAATCATTGGTTCCCTTCAGCATACTGCTTCCCTTACTTTATGTAACTTGAGCATTTTACCATTGTTTCAAAACTGCTGGAGCTGTTTTCAACATCTGAAAGCTTCACCTCAACTCCCTATTTTAATGCTTATTATAAAACTTTTCATAAGCATCAAGCTAAAAAGCCTTCTGTTTAATTGATTTTGATCTCTCGGTATCCAATTACATGCTACTTTTTGATTCCCTTTGGTCTGGCAATCTTCATATTCCTTTCTTCAGCATAGAAGTTTTCTGTAGTGTATCAGTCTCAAACTTATTAGCTTGATGTCCTCAGTTGTAAATATTCTAGGCAATGAAAATGCAAGCAAGCTTGTAAAAACAGTTCCATGAGGGGCATAGCTCTTCACTGATTTCTCTTTTTTTTTTTATTTTGCATAAACTACTCTTCTTATGGTCTTTTTAGACTTCTCTTTTCACCTTGAATTGAATATTTTCTAGGTTTTTGCAGTTCTATATTTTAACAGTGCCAGCATTCATTGTCTTTTGGCAGATGTATATCTTTCTGTTGATTCTATCTTCTCAATGCAATAATAATGCGGAAAAGCTTGTTAAGGCAATTCTGCTAAGGGACTTTCTTTTTTAACTATGTTTAAGCTGGTCCAAACTTGAGATCTAAACTTTGAAGACATTGTAAAAGTAGAACAGTGAGACCATCTCTGAAAAAGATGAATCTTAAAGATTTGAGCTAGCTGGAAATAAGCATATATACCTTTCCAAAAGGCTGACACCTCTTTGATTAAGGTTTATAAAGTTGCAAGAATTGGGATTTGAGAGTAAGAAATAAAGCACTTAATTGCACATTTAACTTCTGTGTATTAACCATACAGTCTTATCGGTGATTTGCTGTGATTATAAGCCACAGTCACACAAAGGCCATGCCCTAAACTAACCACTTATGTTGAAACTGGGTTGGAAATGTATACCAAATCAATGAATCTCTGCCGGCACAGCCTTTTCAATGACAAACATGTTAAATGAAAAAAAAGTTTTCAGAAGGATTTATCAACTGGCTAAATATATGTACAGTGTGTTATTTGAATTTTTTATTCACCTTGAACCTTGAACCTTGAAATGTTTGATGTTGTAGACCTTTCGATCTTTTCATCGGTCGCAATTGTATAGTCCTAGTACTAATTTGTGGCATGCATGGCATAGACAATGTTCCACATATAGTACCGGGCCTTCTCAATTGTTCTAAGAAGCACATTGGGGGTTGTACAGAGAGGGGTGATTCTCCCAGTGCTTGTCCAATCGATTCTTGAAGCAGTTCACAGTTGGTGCCGTCACAACACTCTCTGGTAGGCTGTTCCAGTCATTTACCACTCAGTGAGAGAAACTGTTGTTGCGTAGGTTCAGCCTGCAGCGATGTTTGTTGATTTTCAGGCTGTTTCCTCTGGTGTCCCGAGTTTTCTCGATATCAAAGTGCGGGCGATCAGAATCGTATACGCCATGGATGTATTTCCCCAAGTCTATCATGTCACCTCGCTTGCGGTGAAAGTCTCAGGGTTGCCAGGCGCTCTGGGTACGGTTTATCTCGGATGGATGCTAGGAGTTTAGTGGCACGGCGTTGAACATCTTCCACATCACTACAGAGGGTTTTATGCTGTGGTTGCCAGACCGAGTGGCCGTATTCCAGGAGAGGTCTCACCAGGCTTTTGTATAGACGTACAAGGAGGTCATCTGTGAGAAAATCAAAGGTGCGTCTGATAATCCCTACAACTTTGTTGGCTTTCGCTGTGCTTCTTATGACATGTTCTTTAAAGCTTAGGGCGTTGTCCACATAGACACCTAGGTCCTTCTCCACAACATGCTCCTCCAGAACGATTTCATGTTCCTCCCCGTTGCCCTTTTCTTTCATTGTGTATTTGGTTCCAGATTTCTTTGATCCAAGCTTCAGGACACTACATTTCTGTGGATGGAATCGTAAAAGCCAATCATTTGACCATTGTTTTAGGCGATTTAGATCTTCTTGCATGGCTGTGGTGGCTGCCTCATCATCGCTTCTGGTGAAAAGCTTAGTGTCGTCAGCAAATAGTTTGACGTTGCTTGTGCAGACATCTGGCAGGTCGTTGATGTACATCACGAATAGCATTGGTCCGACCACACTGCCCTGAGGGATGCCACTTGTTACCGGAGCTGGCTGAGACGAGGTTCCATTAACTACCACTCTCTGTCCTCTTTCTGACAGAAATGCCTGGATCCATTCCAAAACTTTGCCCTGAATGCCATGCGCTGATAGCTTTGCGAGGAGTCGTTGATGAGGTACAGAATCAAACGCCTTCATGAAATCCATGTAGATTATATCAATGCTTCCTCCTTCATCCAGAATCTCAGTCCAAGCATCTGTGACATCTAATAGTTGCGTGACACAAGATCTTCCCTTTGTGAATCCATGCTGTTGTCTGCTTATCAATTTATTCACCTGGAGGTGCTCAATCACATGCTCTCTGATGATCTTCTCCATAAGTTTGCACAACATGCAGGTGAGACTTGAGTGGTCGATAATTTCCAGGTTCTAGTTTGCTTCCTTTCTTATAGATTGGTGACACAGAGGCTGATCTCCAGTCCTGGGAGATTTGTCCTGATGCTAAGGATTTGCAGAATATTAGTGTTATAGGCTGGGTAAGGGCATCTGCTGTTTCAACTAGTAGAAGGGGTGTGATCCCATCAGGGCCAGCTGCTTTCTTGGTGTTCAGGGACTTCAGAAGTTTAGTAACAGAGTCGTCAGGATCTCAATATCTTCGAGGGCATGGTCGTAAGTGCAGGATGGTGGGTCAGGCATCTGGTCTTTATCTTCACATGTGAACACACTTTGAAAGAGTCTCTGCCTTTTCCTGATCTGAACTTGTCCGTGTTCCATCTTCCTTCTTCAGATCTCCAATGCTTGATCTCACAGTGGTCTTTGATTTCACATAGCTCCAGAAAGCTTTTGGGTTTTTCTTACAGTCTGCTGCTACTGTTTTCTCCAATCTTTTCTTTGCCTGTCGGCAATCTTTTGCTGCTTTGTTTCTTGCTCTGATGTAGGCTGTATAGTCTAGGTCGTCTTTGGTCTGCTGCCACTTGCGGAACAATTGGTGCTTCTTCCTTACTGATGTTAAGGTGCCTCTGTCCATCCATTTGTTTCTCTGATGTCGACCTTTTGTGGTTCTAGGTGTGGAGGCCACTGTGGTTTTCTCGAGTTTGCAGCGGAAAGTCTTCCACCTATCTTCTATTGGTTTCTCTCCAAGTTCCTTGTTTCCAATCCACTGCTTGGTCTTCTCGAATCTTGTTGAAGTCTGCTTTATGGAAATTTAGGCGAGATTCTTTCCGTACCAATGAGCGCTTACAGTTGAGGTTTACTAGAAGTGTAAAGTGGTCGCTTTTCCCTATTGCCGGCGCTAAAGTTATGTCCTGTACTAGGTCTTCTGCATTTGAGAACACCAGATCAAGAATGTTGGACTTCTGGCCTTCCCTGTGTCTGGTAGGTACAGTCTGGTGCTGAAGGAGGAAGGCATCTTTAGTGGCATTCAAAAACTTTGTGGCGGGGTGATCCAGACCAGCTCCACTCTCACCTTGCCTCCAGATGATGGTGGGGAAGTTAAAGTCACCCATGATGATAAGGTTGGAACGCTGTTGTTCAGTAGCTTTGGATCACAGGGACAGTAACTTGTCATTGTTTTCTTGAGTGCTGCCTGGACTGCGGTACACAAGTCCAACCACCAGTGATAAACCGTCTGACGTTTTACAGTCCACAAAGACGGATTCCAGGAAGTCGCAATTTAGGTGTTCACAGACTGATGGCTTGACACCGCGATGGGCGTAGAGGCATATGCCTCGGTTTCTTTCTGTTTCGAGGGTGTGGAAGATTTCATAGCCTTCAATGGTCAGTTTGTATTCTTGTAGCTGGTACCTACAGTTTTTGGATTTTAGCTCGTTGAGCCCGGTGATAGCTGGTTTGTGCAACTCAACTAATGTTAAAAGTTCCGCCTTCTTGGTTCGGAATGTATCAACATTGCTGTACATACACAGAAGATTTTGATTATGAGAAGAAAATTCAACGAACTTATGTACAGTTTTGCTTCCTTTGGTCTCATTACTGCTCTTGGACTTAGGTCCTGTTGCTTTCCTTGAGTGTTCACACTTGCTTAGTGAGGAAAAATTGTTACAACTATTTACATCTCTCCCATGACCTTGGTTTATTCCTTTCTCTCCTCCTCCCTTGGACCCTTGTCCACGGGATACTTCCCAATGTTTATCACTTGCCCTTTCCTCCGTATCCAAATTGCATGCTCGTCCCCCTTGTCACCCAACGGTTATTTGCTGTAAAAGGTCAATTGGCTTCTGACTGGTTAATTACATGAGTGGAAGCTCAGACAACCAAGCATAGAAGCAACTTGGTTTGTAAATTTTCCTCACACCAATCAACTAGGAACTGATCCAACCTGATTGCATATCAAAATACCAAAAGCATACTTTGGTTTACTAAATACCCTTGCTTCCAATATAGACACATATTGTAATTGCTGCTTCTTTAAAATATCAGTTATTGGTATTTCTCAACAATATTTAGCAAACAACTGAAACAAAGCTAAATACACATCCAGACCCTCACATTATATCAGCAGTGTGTTTATATACTTCTGAACCTATTTTCCACGAGCTCTTTGTCTTTCGAATGGGTGTCTGTCAAACTACTTCCCCATCAGTAATCACCGTTTCTCAGTGTACTGCTTTAGCGTACTCTGTATCACAAGCTTTTCAGGTTCCCATTTCAATTTTTTATTTTCAATCGTCTTCTTTTTCAGGTCCTCAAAAAGTCTTTTCCGCTTCTTTCTAAATTTCTTCTTCTGGTATTGAATGAGTGCAACACTTTTGCATGTGACAAGTTCTAAATTTTTAGATATGCCAGCACTCTGTGCCTCATGGAAGGATCCATGTTTTTATGCTGATTTCTTCTTTCCTTCAGGCGTCCAATCTCCACAATTCCAATTCATAAATAATGACTGCATTTGCAAAAAAATTCTGCAACTGTTGAAGCTTACTGCAATGTTCACTTAAGCGAAGAAGATCATCAAAAAAAAAAAATAAACATTTGATATTTTGTGTCTCGTTTAATACTTAGTCTGAACATGATCAAGAATTTACCAACTGAAAAAGCCTTGACATCACTGATAATGATGAACTGAGCGTTGCAAACATATAGAACCAATCAAAATTACTGGAACTAGTTCAAATACATGAAAGCTTCACTTCGACTCCCTTGTTTAGTGCTTTTTATTAAACGTGTATTCTCTTCGTGTAGCGTATCAGAATTGAAAACCTATTAGCAGGATGTCCTCAGTTGTAAATATTCATGGCAATGAGAATGTGATAAGTTTTAGACCTAGATGTTTTCAGGCAATTGTACATGGGAACATTTATACTTTAATTGGGTGTGAGTTGATTGGCGGCTTATCGCCAGGCCTGAATTTCACCTAACTTACAATTTGTGAATGCCGCCAGTCTAACTCAAAGCCGACATTCCGGCAATGATTGCCTTAATTAAAGTAGAAATGCAAAACTGTGAAGACAACTTGACATAGGTGGAGTTCAAGTTTCTACATGTTGAAATATAGATCTAGCTCTGTGAAGAAACCATTAGTAGACAGATATCTATATCAAGTTCTTCGACCAATTTCATGATGACTGAACAGTTTGTTGAACCAAAAAGCTATAGAAAATGGAATTAGAGACAAGTTTCAATGGCAGTGGTTAGAAGAAAAGGATTACAATGGAGATTACCTCTTGCATCATATCATGTAAGAAAACTGTCAAAACCGGGCTTTGCAATTTGTCTTTTTTGGGACCCAAAGCTAGATTATAGTTAGGAAGCCAAATGTCATGTGACAAGACATGCACAAAGTGTGGGCCATAAAAGATGTAGAAAGGCAGTTTTCTCCCCTACAGATACATCTCTTGCATGGCACTTTCAGACTGCAAACACAAGGTAAATAAAATTGAGAAGAGACAGAGGCAGCAGAGAAAGAGAAGAAAATACTGGGTCAGTTGTGTAAGATAAATGCTTAAGTCAAATTTTGTAGTTTTGAGAAATACACTGAAAACTGTTTCATTTCAACATTTTAAAATATTTTATTGTCATTTTTCCATATTACATATATAATTTTTCTGCCAACAAGTAATTATATAATCAAAATACTAAAAATACTTTTCACTCCTTTACAAAATGACTCAAGCACTTTTAATGCTAGCAAATGTACTTGGGCATTTTTGTTGAATAACATGGGCATTTTGCGTTGGCACAATTTAAGAAATAGGCATTTCAAACGTGGCTTTTGACTATAATCTCAGTGTGAAAAAATGTAACAGTACGTGAAAAGATACACAGATTTTACTTTTGAGGGATATTGTTAAACTAGGGGTGTACATGGTGGGGCATGACCGATATTGGCTTCATAAAATCGACAAACTTCCTGGCTTTGATTTCTTTTCTTCTAGAAACACAGGTTTTCACTTACTAAAAGTATTTCATTTCTTTGAGGCAGCTCACTGTATAAAATTTCACTGCGACATAATTTGTATCTGATGGTGCCAACTTGGTAGCATAGAGCTTTGATGTCAGCACCTGTCGGATCACCTGTCTTTTTTCCAGGTCTAATGGGCATTGTTGAGTAGGGTAAATATTTCAAAATGGTCAAGCACTTGAACGTGCTAAGGGCTTTTCCTAAATGCAGTTTTAATGAGAAAAGCATAGTCATGGGAAGTATACACATCAGTTTTTGAAATGAGTCTTTCAATTGTATTATGCACTGAGTTGCACTTCATTTGTGTGGGACCACTTACAAGGTACTTTTGAAAAATCTTGATGTTCCATTCCAAGCTCAAGTGATAATACATATTGGCAACAGCTGTTCACCGATTTTGATAACCACAGCCATCACTCCAAACAGTGATGGTGGATAAGTGTGGATTATCTGTGACATTCTTTTTAAAATGCTGATCACTACTCAGTTCCCCCTCTGTCTCATCCCACACATAACAGAACCCATTTTTCTTCTAAAAAGGTCATGCAAAGTTAGATATAAACTTGCAATTTGGTTTTATAATACATGGCATTTGCATTTATCTTAGGACAAAGCTAAGCAGACTGCAACCCAGTTGTCCTTACCGAATGGTTAGGGTTATTATCTTCTTTGTCATAGAATTTTGATTCCCTGGCTGGATTCTTATTAGAGACGTGTTTGTTTGGTCCTCCACACTTACACCATCTTTATTGGAACTAAAACGAAAAAAACTGTTAAAAAATGCGCGCCTCTTCTGCTTCTGTGCATCTGTTTGATACGATTCAAACAAGTTGACTAGTGTGTCCACGATACAAAAACTTTTGTTTTGTAAAATGGGACGATAGGACATTTCTGCAGCAGTAGCTGTCTGCTGTGGGTAGGGAATTGAGCCATGAAACCAAAAACTGTACTTCATCAGATGCTTTGGTTGTTACAAATTGCGTTGACAAATTCCAAGGGTTGAGCAATACATGGACTTTCACACCTGTTTTTCTGTGCTGTCGAGAAGAATCAGGTGATAAGAGTAAGATTTACCTCTACGTGAAATTGATGCAGGCACTTTCTTCTGTTTCATTTCAACAGTTTTTTTTTTGAATGATATTGTGGTATTTCAGGAATAGAGGCCATACTGTTATTGTCAGTTAAAACGGTTCATCCAAGAGCTCCTAATCATTATCAATGAAAAATCTGAATGTATAGGTTGGTGTCTTAGAATTCACTGACTTCTGGCAGATCTATGTCTTTCTCAAGGCTATAAGACAGCTGAAAAGTTTGCAAAGATAGTTCTGCTAAGGGACATGGCTTTTTCACCTATTTTAAGCTGGTCCAGACTTGAAAACTTAACTCTGAAGAAATTCTAACTAAAAAAGAACTGTGTAAGATTCTCCCATGATATAAAAATGAGAATCTTAAGAGTTGAGCAAAATAATCATAGTAGATTCAAATAGCTTTCAAACAAAATACAAAGACATTTTCTGCAGTCCTCCATACTCTTGCCTCCTTACACACACCCTAATCTCAACCACTGCTTCACTAGAATACCACACAGCCTGTGTTACTCACATCCAAACAATTATGTTATATCATTGACATTTTGTTTAGGTAGCCTCCACCATCTCAAATGACTTTTACATCCGTAAACAACATGTGTTCTTTGCATACAGCTTGCTTCTAGTAATCTAACTTTTACACTTTATCAAGAAACACATCTTTGAGGCTCTTTTATGCCTTGCAATATGTCTTAGAGAATGCCCTGAAAGAAGTAAGAACCATCTTGCCACGACCGACCAATAAACTGGAAAAGACTCTACCTACAGAGATTGCATACGCTGACGACGTAGATTTTGTTGGTCTGAATTTTACTGGTCAATATAGATAAGACAGAGTTTACAACGTTGTCAAGAGCTGGAACAGAAGTATAAAAATACAAAAAAAGTTGGAACTCTCATAGGCGACGAAGAAGACGTTGAGAGGAGGAAACGACTATCCAATGCAGCACTGACAAAGCTTCTAAATGTCTGGATCAAAGGAGATAAGATTAAAAGAAAGACCAAGCTGAAATTATACAGGTCGCTCGTAAAATCAATACTTGTCTACAACTGCGGCACCTGGGCACTGACAAAATCTGAAGAAGAAAAATTAAATGCATTTCATCGTAAACAGCTAAGGAAAAGTTCTCAACATCAAATACCCCGTTAAAATCACAAATTCATCTCTTTACAACAAGTGAGGACACCCCCTTTCTATTTATATACTTGAGAACAGGTGGCGCCTTTTCGGGCACATACTTAGAAGAAATATTGAAATACCTGCTAATAAATCAATGAACAGCTATTTCGCCACACACGGAAAAAAGTTTCGGGGCCGCCCTTTAACAACACTACCAGTCGTCCTCAACAAAGACCTATCAAGACTACAAGAAAACACACTACAACTCACAACTAGGGAAGACCTCGAGCACCTAAGATGCATCGCCCAGAACAGACAGCAATGGAGAGAACTGTCGACGAGAATCCGAAAAGCTGCCGAAGCGCCCCCGTCGGACGACTGAGACGCGGAAGGCCCTAAGTCAAAGTAAGTCATATGTCTTAGACTTTTTGATTTCGCTATGAATATTTGCTTATGGTTGAATTTGTCTGTTATAAATCAAAATTCTTTTCTTTGCTGAAAGCAAATTTTCTGTCAAAGGCTTATATATAATTCATTCTGTCCCAGTTTTCCTTTTTCAGGTCCTCCAAAATGTTTTTAGCGTTCTCTCTTCTTCTGGTGTTGAGTGTTTGCTAAGCTTTTGCAGACAAGGGTTTAAAATTTTTTCCCTTATGTCCCTTAAGTTGATTTATTCTTTCCTTCAGGTGCCAAGTTTGCGGTTCCAGTTCATGCATTTGTTAATATTTGCAGCTGTTAGCACTTGCTGTAACATCCACTTTAGTCAACAAGATAATCAAGGGGATTAAGCGTTTGATATTCTGTCTCATTTACTACTTGGAGTCTGAACATGATTAAGAATTTAGCAACTGATGAAACCTTGACATCACTGCTAATGATGAACTGAGCATTGCAAACATTAAGAATCAATTCAATTGCTGGAACTGTTTTCAACCCCTGAAAGCTTCACTTTAGCTCTTTTAAGTGCTTTTGTTTTTTCTTTTGTAATTAAAGTTTTCAGTAGCAACAAGCTAAACATTCTTCAGCTTATTTGAATATGATTTTTGAGTAGCCTTTAATATGGCACTCTTGGTTTTATTTTGGTCTGATGATCTTCATTATTCTTCTCAACATGGGATTTTCCCATTGTGTATGAGAGTCAAAAAGATGTAACCTGGATGTCCTCAATTGCAAGTACTCATGGCATTGAGAAAGTGGGCAAGCATGTTCAAAAAGTTCAGCGGAGGGTCATAGTTCTTAATAAATTTTCCTCTTTTAATTTTGCATGAGCTATTCTTTTTTAGGTCCTTTCAGACTTCTCTGTATTTCTTGGGTTGAATATTTTCTATGCTTTTGTGATTTTAAATATTCACCTCTACTGCCTTCTAGGCAGATATGACTTTGTGATGATTCTATCTTCTCAAGGCTATAAGCTAAGAATGCGGGCAATCTCGTAAAAGCAGTTCTTCTGAGGAACATGGCTTTTTACCTCTGCTTAAGCTGGTCCAAGCTGGAAAACTAAACTTTGAAGAAAAAGAACTGTGTAAGATCCTCCCAAATAAACATGAGAATCTTAAGAGTTGGGAAAAAGCAGGTATCGAATTGATCACAACATGAAATCATGGAATCCAACCATCACCAATTCAGAAAGGAGGAACCAGCTTTTTTTGCTTCTCAAGTCAACATTTACACTGTTTTTGAACAATGTTTTCTCTTGCTGGGAAACTGATATACCTTTCCAACTATGATAATGGTTTTCCAAATTGAGAGAATTGGGAATTTTCAGCAAGGTCTAAAACACCTTTGTGTATGTACCATACGGGCTTACTGGTGATTTGCTATGATTCTAAGCAACAGGTGCACCAAGGCTAAGCCCAAAGCTAAGCACAACAGAAAGCTCTTGAACTAATTGTCTGTGCAATAATGGCTTTCATGCATATCAAACTCAAATCGAGACCCTTCAGTCTTTTGCCCTGCTACGCCCTGCCAAGTCTTGATTGATACAAGTTTGGGGTAATTTGGCACAAGGCATTCACTATTTTCTAAATTTTGTTCCTAGATGAGTGTTGAATTACATACACACCTTTTGCCCTGCGGAGAGGGTTGGGGAGACCAAAAATCATAGGACAATGGTTATTAGATTTGAATCTATTGACTTAATAATCTTGTAGTAACAGATAAAACAGAAATGAGGATCACATGTATGTAAGCCTTTAATTTTATACCAGGTATTTGTCCTTTCCGTGTAAATAAATAATCTATTCATTATGATTTTTTAAAACATTAGAACATTCTACATTTGCACCTAGGTAGCATTGGATAAGAGAAAGGAACTTGAGAGACTCGAGTGATGTCATGCCAGCGCTGCAAATTTTACAGCTATTGCTAGTATTGCTGTTGTCTGTTGCTCTTGCAGCTATTTAAACAATTACAATTACTATTTCTGCTGCTACTGCATAACTGAAAGCAGGCGTGCAAATATTGCTACTGTTTCTGGGAGAATCACAATTATTGCCTCTGCCCCCCCTTTTTTTTTAAATGAAGAATTATAAGTGCCTGAACAACTTGGTGGCATAAGTAGCATAATATTATTTAATAGCATT
This sequence comes from Elysia crispata, assembly GCA_033675545.1. Lineage (NCBI taxonomy): Eukaryota > Metazoa > Mollusca > Gastropoda > Plakobranchidae > Elysia > Elysia crispata. Next base: position 286,419 of record JAWDGP010000957.1, read on the forward strand.
TTATATTTATTATATTTTAGAGATCTTTCTTAATGATCTTGCATATTGCCTTTCATTTTTCTTTCTTGCTGTCATGAGGCAACTTGGATGAGAATTACTGTTAGGCTAAATAGTGAAAAGTGATTATAGAAAATAAAGCGGATTTGTTTCTTAATTGCTAGGGCAAAAACAAAGCAATGAAAGAAAATATTTTAAATAAAATGTTGAGCAAGTGAATTTTTTTTCTGTCATTCTGATGAAGAATGCTTTTATATCAACCAACCTTGCCAATTGTGGGAATTTTATTTTTTTAATGTAAGGAGTCGAGAGCCTGTTTTTTGAATTTTGTACTGATATGTCTGAAAGTATGAGAGATGTATTTATCAACTGAGTTGCAGCCAAAACAATCATGCAATGACGAAGTCAGTTATAATCCATAGGTTATGCTTAGATCATCTCTTAAAGTTTGAATGCACGAGACACAAGATGTACTGTTGTTGGGTTTATATGTTGTTATGCTTTACTGACGGGTGACTCTCTCTGAAGAGAATAAAGGGAGAAACTTTAAGATAAATTTTTTTGCCAGTTTCTACAGTTTATTCTAAACAAAACTGAACTACTTAATTGTGTCTTTGTAATAAAATGGGGTTCTATAACTATATCAGGATATCTAAAGGATACTTGTTCTTTATTGATTTCTTTGGCACCAAAACTGGGCTTGATCAGTAATTTTTTGTTAATTATTGGTTTTTGTGGACAAGATACAAGATAGGCAGGGATTTTGTAGATTCATCAACTGTCTTAAAGGAAGCCATCTTTATACTACTCTATTACTTAAGTCTCAATAGAATCCTTCAAGCCAGTGTTTGGTTTCTAAATCAATAAATTTATTTTTTTTTTTTTTTTGTGTTTTTATCTTGGAAGATATTTCAACAGCTCTACCTTGAATGTCAAAAGATCTATATAACTTCAAGGAGTTGGTATTCCTGTTTCCATTGTTTCTCGATATACTCAATTTTTTTTGTTTAGTTCAAAACTCACAATTTATTTACTGGGAAAATGGTAATTTTAAAACTTCTGTATTGGTTTTGGCTCTAATGAGTATGATATTTGTAAAATTATATCATTTTGCTAAAAGTAAAGGCTGTAAGCTGTACCCTGTTAATATGTCCTTCTTTAAAGATTAATCTAACAAATGTATAAGTACTGTGTTCTCTTAAACTGTTAATTTAAAGTTTAAAGTTAATGTGGTATCAACTGATTAATCTGTCACATATGACAATCCAAACTTTTTATAGATGAGGATAGAAATTTAAAAATTTTGAATCTCATTAGGGAAAATGGGGACAGATTCTAGACAATCTGGTTTATCCTGCTTAAACAGCAAGAGTGTCCCAAATGTATTGAAAAACTTTTAAGGACTTTCTTTGTGCCAATGGTATTGGAACTTTTTTCCCCTCATATGTTTGGAATCATAAATAATATAGAACTTATATATCTCTCCCTATTTGTTAGTAGTCACAATACCAATGATCCCAATTTTTTATTAATGAACAACTATGCCATGGCATTATCCTGTTACTGTAGTCTTTTAAAATGCCAATTAACTGTTTTAAATCTTTAGCAGTTACAAAGTTTAGTATATAATATATAATATAATATAAAAGGAAACTTTGGTTTCTTTCTCCACTATCTTTTCTAAAACCACTCACTGTAGAGTGATGAAGTTTACTGAACATTAATCTGTGGGGCTCAGTGTCTTATATGGGGGAAAGAAAAGTGAATAAAATAAATAAAGAAAGAAAGAAAAGTTATGGATTTAGGTTGAAAACTACTTTTGAAAGTTCATTATATTTTTATTGTAACTAATTCATCAAAATTTTTTGCCTAATTTTTTATGATGATAACATTTAAAACTATTCTTAGCGTTTTATTAGTTTCAAAGCAGATGATGCTTTTGAAACAAATTATTATTATTTTGTAAATATAAATGTTTACAGAAAATATGCCCTTTTGTACAGGAAAGAAGTAGTTATTTGATTGATTTGTATTTTGAAAAATCTGGTGCCCTAAAATTTTTTCTCTCTATAAAATTGTCTGAGCAGTTGCAAATTTTTACTTTGCGTAGGGTAGCACTTTTTCACTACATGATGTCAAACACTACATTTGATCTGAAACGGGTCATCAGGATCTCATTACGGTCTCTGTGGAGATTTGAACTGAAAAGAGGGCTGCTGGAATGATCCCACCCAAATTTTTTGCTTGAGACAACGAGAGAAGAATTCTAATGTCTCAAGGTTCTATATGATAGTTTTAGAACTGTTTTATGAGTGGTTCTGGAGGAGATATAAATCTGTTTTTTTTTTTTTAAATAAATGTATATTATATATATATATATATATATATATATATATATATATATATATGTGTGTGTGTGTGTCTGCATGTATGTAGGTAGGAAGGTAGGTAGGCAGGTAGGAAGGAAGGAGGGATCCCCGTTTTTTTTTTTCTAAAAAAAAAAAAAAGGTGCATAACTTCGATTTCCCCCAGTGTCTTTATTTTTGCGTTTCCTTTTATTTTGGCTGAACAGCTAGTACTGGAGATTTGTACACGTAAAATAGGGAGACTCAAGTGATTGAAGAAATCGTGTATTTAGATAAATTGGATGCCTTTTGTAGCATGCATTGTGAATTTAAAATTTCCTTAATACATCTCAAATTTGAGTGGAAAAGTTGTTTCATAAGATGAATATATATTTTTAAATTCTTTTATGTTTTCAGTTGCACCTTTCAGCATTGTAATCAAGATGGTGAGGTTTTATCTCTGGCAACATCACACATGGCCATTGATATGGATTTGAAAAAAATTCCTCCTATCAAAAATAAACGCATTTGCTCTGTACCTAAGTCAACATGATATCAAGTCTAGTCCTTTATAACATTCGCTGCCTACCTATAAATCACCAATGGTACAAACTTTTTTCACTTTCCGCTTTATCACTATTTGCAGAAATAATTGTATCCTCCTTTATGTACAATTATAAGAGCCATGGTAGATTTAGTCCATCTAGTGTATACAGCCTCATGACTCCTGGTAAGCTCAGTTTGTAAATTTTAAGTTTTCTATTTGTATGTCTAAAAGTCAATAAGATAAGGGCCGCCAGATTTTATTTTACATTCCTGGTTCTTTAAGTCTATAAAACCTTGATGAGTTTATCTCTCGCTGGAGTTACTACAGATCGCTAATCTTGTAGACTTTTTTTTATATGCAGAAACTATGGGCATTCAACTAAAACATGCTTGACAGTGTATAAGACTTTCAAAAGGGTGTTGCAATGACAGGACCTGTCTTCAAGAAGGTAATTGTGGTTTAGTTATATGTGGCCAATTCCAAGTTCACACATTGCATTTTCTTTGCAATTTAAATTTTTTTTAATCAACTCAGGATTCTCTTTTATGATGAGGGCAGCTTATCTTTTTTATCTTGACCTTTCATTATTTTCGTGCTTGATAAAATTTATGTAAATTCGTTTGTATGCAATGCTTGGAATTCATTCCTTACTGTATGTACATTAAATTAAATTAAACCATTTTTAGCCTGCCGTACCATCTCTAATATTGTATATTTTTTAGATGGATGCATTAAGCACTATGGGAAATTTGAAACTGCTATCAAAAGAAAACCTGTGTAAAAGATCTTTTCAGATGCCAGTCGCTTTTCTTCCTATTTGCGTCCCCTTCCCTCCCTCAATACCCTTGCATTGTGTTAAATCTTTGCAATTCAAAATATTTTGCATCATTTAAGATACACATTTTCTCAATCAATTGTATACTGAGGCGTAATTATATCTGCATAAGCTTATCCTTTATTAAAGCATTGGTGGTTTTGTTCCTGGAACTTTAACAAACAATTTGAACAATTTTAAAACTGTCATTATTTGTTCCTTGGCCGATTTCTAACATTTCTAACGTTTAGAATATTTTCAATTATTAGGAGCAAGTAATACTGAAATGAAATGCGACGGTATAGCAAGAGAAGAAAGCACAATGGAGTCGATGAGAAAAACTACACATATAATCATAATACTATTGATCTTGGTAAAGTGATTGTATTGAACCCATTCTAATAAAATTAAGGATGCGAGGCCTGGACAGTTTCAAAACAGGTAGAAAAGAAACTGGAGCCAACAGAAATGTAGTGCCTCTGGAGAATGCTAAGAATCTTATAGACTGCAAAGAAACAAACAAAACATTAATACAAGAAGGCAACACACCAAAATCACTCATAAATTTAATACGTAAATGTCAAGCAACTTTTTTTTGGCAATGTGATGAGATGACAGTTTTTCTTTTTTCTACAAATAATGCAGAACAGTGTCAAAACTAATGGCTGTCAATCACTGGGGTGGAGATTTTTCCCACAAAACTAAGGCTATTAAGATACTAGATATAAGCTCCAGAAGCTGTCAGCTATCTATATTGTTCATGCTGCTGGTTTTCTTACGATTAAACTATTTCCTCATTCTAATTAAATAATGTTTATTTTTTTTTTAATATTAAAGTCTCCTAAATTTTTGTAAGTTCTTTAATAAAGTTTTACAATTGTTTAAAACGTTTACTTAAAATTAGCAGTGTAGCTAACATAAAAATGATACAAACTATTTTCTTGATTGAATAACACATATATTCACATATCTAACATAATTGTGCTTTTTCCTTTTTTTTTTTCTTTTTCTCTTCACCATGTTTATGGTCATCATTCTGTTAAATCTTAATTCCTAATACTTTGTTCTTCATTCCTCGTTGACAGTTAAAAAGCTGAAAATTCTAAATTGCATCAAATACAACAAAGACAACATTTATTGTGGCAGATCGTGACAAGTGCATCCTCCATCTGATCAACCCAGACCATGTGTGGCTTAGTTAATTCTGGACCCATCCTGATCAATATGACAAAAAGAAGCAAAAATTTAGAACTACTTCAGATTTTAAAAAAAATTAACTCCAATCAAGCAAAACACAGCCACATTAACATAAGGTGAAGATGAAAGACTTAAAAAAAAAAGAGCCACAAGAGATGAGAAGCTTCATTTAATAGTGCATAAGCGTACGTGTCAAAAAAAGGATTCTTTGCTGCAAAATATCAATGCATACTCATGAGATTTAAGAAAAGGGCAGTTTTGGATTAATACAAAAATTTTCATAAATGGTTATGACATGAAAATACTGCCTACAGTTCAACTTCTATGTTTTCAAAATGGTCTTAGTCCTCTCTTGTGAAGGATTTTATAGTTAAAAGATGGCACATAAATTTAACCAAATCTGATACAAACAATCAACTGAAAAGTAAATACCCTTTTGAAACCAAAAGCTATGACAGAAAAATAAGAAAAAAACTTCACCCACTACTGAAACTGTTTGGTGTTTTTTAATTTTTTTTGCCATCATGTGAATTAGATACTTCATGTTCAGAACCCACTTTGCTGAACCTCAAAAGCACAGTCTTCAATATTTCTGACGATTTAATCTTGTAGTATGACCTGACCTTCTCCAAAAAGCCAAGGAATATATCAGACTTCATAGATAATGACTGAGAAATTGTTTACACCACGAAGGCTACCAAGAGACAGAGTCTTGGACTGATCACAGGAGCAGTGGGCATGGTAAGCTTGTTAGAAATATCAAAGCTTGGCTTTCACTCAGTACGGGGCTCTTTGTTTACAAAATTTCAGAAGAAATAAAATGTAACAGCAGAGGTGATAGTGATGTTTTTAATCTGTTGTTTATTTTTCATAGTAGACTAATCTTGGTTTTGGAGAAAAGAAAAAGTATTTTCAAGCGATTGAAGTTTACAGGTTATCACCAAGGCATTGGAATATGCAGTAAAATTTGAAACCACATGAGGAATAGTAATGCTTTGGTGAAGTATTGATGTTTTCAAAGTCTTTCGTGAAGCAATTTGGTGATGGCCTTTGCTGGAATTTCTGTGGAATCTCAATGTTGCACCAGAGGATCAGTAGAAGGAAGCAAACCTATCTAAACTATTTATTTATGTTTGCAACCATTTTTTAAAATGACAACTCTAAGAACTGTTTTCAATTGTTTTCTGTGAAAACATTCTTACTTCTTCTCATCTGCTTTTGCTTTTACCAATCTCAAACATTTAACAGTCATATAGATACTAATAGTAATTATAAGATCTAAATCTTTTTGTTGATATCTGTCATTTTGTCACTCTATTGATTGATATGATGTGCTTTTATTATGACAGTGCTTAATCACATCAATGTTAGCTTTGACACTACCAGAAGTTGCGGAGTTACTTTGAATCTCACTTGACTCTCTGCCAACAACCATTTTGTTTATATGCTTCTTTAAGATCTCAGTCGCTCCCTATCACAATCACCTGCTTCTCCTGTTACCCAATTCTATAGGCAACAATCCTATGGTTGTTTGATGTTACACTCACAGAGGCCTACATGATGCTGTCTTACACTGTTTACCTCGGCGCCATGTCTGTGTATGGCCTGCTCTTTGTCACACTTGTGTTTGAAGACTTGGATATCAAGCTCTGGCTAGACTGGAAAATCTGGGAAATCCTTGTGTGGGAGATAACCCAGCAGGTGAGTTTTTCTGAAAGCTTCGCTTTTTATTTCTGAACTCACCTGAATACTAGAGGTGTCATCCAGTTGTTGTGCTATTTGCTTTGTCAATAAACTTTTACTGTACTCCTCTATTACAAAGCCTGATCTTACTCTTATTTTTATGTGGTAGGTGTTATCATACACCAATCATTACCATGGTTGCCTTTGACTTCATTTTTTACAAGAGCTTCATAATCACCACAATTAAAGTGATTACCACGGCCGTTTTTCTTAGCTTTAGGCAGATACATAAACTAGCATGTTTAGTTAACCAAACTTAATGCAATCACCTTATTTAAGTTTATTGCAGCATCAATGCATTAATTAGATTTTAGATCTATTTTCCAGTCTTTTCTTGTGGCATTTACTCAATCATATCATTAAAACCCTTTACATGATTTTATCACGATGCAGGTTTTTCTGTTCAGTTTGCCCATTACAATATTAGCAATGAACACAAGTTTTGTTAATGAAAGAAAAACACATTTAGACGTAAAACAATTGTAGAAAAGTAATAAATCTGGCATAAAGACACTACAAATATCAAAACATGATTTTTTCATCTTCTACATAGTATGGGGTGTCATGATTAAAAACTGGTTGAACTTATACCACAGAAAAGGATGACTATTTACCGTTAAATACCCTACCAAAAAAATATGGGCTATAAAAAGTCTCCCATGAGATAGCCCTTGTAGAGACAACTGCAAGGGAAGCAATTTGAATAACTTGCTTGAACATGATTCTTTGTTAGTTATGCGCCTTATGTTTCCGCGAGGAATGTGAACGTAAACTAGTTAGTCAGATGCGATCTGATGCCACTTTAGCTGTGACTCAAATTCAAGACTCGATATCCATCTACTGAATAATTATGCAGCAGCTGAAACTAGTTTAAACTTTAAGGAGCAAATCATCGCTGTTTGAGGAAGTCTTTTATATTCTCCTCTTACATAATATTTAATTCTTCTGAAAAGAATATACACTCCTTTATGCTTGGGTTCTTGTTACTTAATAGTCACATCTAATTATAAACGAATGTCTTGTCTTTTATTCCAGTTGCAGTAGTTATTGATTTTTAAACCGAATGTCAAAATTGTTTTTTTACTTTGAATTACTTAATGAAAATGAAATGTCAATCTTTGAAATTTTGACATCTTTGTAAAAGAACCGCCGTAGTATATCTACTGCTGTTTTATTTCTTTCAGAGTCTGAAATAATTTTAAAATAATCTTAGTGATCTCCCAGTGTTATCTGTTTTAAGATTTACCATAAAATATTTCTTCCCCCCCCCCCCCCCCCCTCTTTTTGATCCACTCGTGAGTTTTTAAATATAGCAAATCTTTAGTTTCCTCTAATTTCCTTCTCAGTCATGTTTTTATTTCAGTTTTAATTTTAGTTCAGACATGAGTCATAAAACAGGCTTTTTTCAGTTTGAATCTTTCCAATTATCATGAATGCTCATATTTTTTGCTGCTCTCCATTTATTACTTTGTACACCTTTTTTTGCTGTATCTGTCTCCCAAAATGAACAGCTGAACATTTGCATGATATATCTGACACGTGTGACTTTGCTGAGCAAAATGTATCTCAATTTATTTATTTATTTTTTTTTTAACTTGATAATATTGTTGAAATGTCAATACCTCTCATTTTTATTTTTCAGTTCATTTTGCAGTCTGTTGACTTACAGTCTTTAATCTGTCATGTCATTCTAGCACTGTATCCTGAATCCCTACATCATCTTCCTTCATGCATTTTATGAAACTATAAATTTTCTTGGGTTTCTTAATCTACACTGATTCAGCATACATTGAAAAATTGCTGTAACTTATTCTTTGCCAATCAACAATATTATATAGCATTAATACTTCTGGCACTATTAAGAATTTCTTGTATTTTTTTCCCTACACTTTTTTTTTTAATTTTTTTTGGGTGGGTGGGGGGGGGGGGGTGGGTGTTTGCTGAATAAAGATTCAGTATAGTGTATCAAAAGGTGCATCTGAAGAACAGCACTCTCAGACTGTTGTTGAAATTAGGAAGTCTGGTGTATGCTTCTCTTTAAAGCCAATAAAGATTTGTAATGATTGTAAGGCCTCCGTCGTGTGACTTTGATAATTCCAAACATTCTACACTTTCTATATGGTTCATTCTAAAAATATCAGAAATAGAAGAAGCGTATATATCTGGTTTGCTTATTTGAATTTGCAGAGCTCATTTTAGTTTTCACAAACTTGTTTTACGTTCTACTAGAAGTCTACACTTTTACAACTTATTTTGTACTTTTCTCTTCGCTCTTGGTTTTTTTTTTTTAATTAAATTGTTCAGTCTTATTTTGTATGGGCATAGTATCTTGACAATAACACTCTACCTGAAGTAATTTTTGCTGCCTGCCAAATTTGATGAAGTCTGGATACCATTGTTCTCGGATTGCATTGTCTGTGCAGTTATCCCACCACACCAGTAGGACCAGATTGATGGGACAGAAACACTGAGCGATGGAGCTAGCTGGCTAAGTGGCTATATATATATATATATATATATATATATATATATATATATATATATATATATATGTGTCATCTTGGTATTGCCTACCCAAATGTTAAAAGGTTAACAACATTACTATTGTCCACAGAGTAGCTTATATTTATAAGAGAGAGAAAGAAAAGAGAGAATTAGGAATGATTGAACATTATTGGGAGAGGCTGTTCATTAACTGCAGTGCTGATGTATTACGTTTATTTCCATTTTTTTAAACAATATTTTTATCAAAATAGCTTAAAGACAGAAGATGGTAACCTGTCTAAGGGCATTGACAGACGTACCTCTAAAGCAACATATGCTTTGGTTGCTTTTGGAATCTGCACTGTGATTGGTCAGCTGTCCAACACCTTTAATAAGCTCCACCTCACCTATACCAAGAAGCACCAGAAGGAACTGCACAGCAAGCTCAGTTCTCCCCAGTTTTCAGCACATGCAGTCGCAATTGAGGTAAGGAAGTCTGTAGACATTTGGTATATGACTTATTCAATCTTTATGAACAATAGATTGAAGAATTCAAGACAAAAGGTTTAATGCAAATTTAATCTCTGCACATGTGTGATAATTTAAAGCAATTTGATATAATCATTATAAATAATGCAAAGCCTTTTTAAATGACTATCAATGAATGGCTTCTTGCAAGGTTAAGAGCAGTAGAAGAAATTAAAAACTAAATATGTGTCGAGCAAGAACGAGTTTGGTGAAAAATAACTTGTTTTGGGATGATTAGTCATGCAAAGTATATCCATGTCTTCTAAATATTTCAAATAACCTCATAGGCTGATATAAATGGTTCTATACATAAAATATCACTCATGTATAGCTTTCTGATCAATCTTATCAATAGCTGTCCTTAAAAATGATGTGCGAGGCTTCTCATGTATAGAATTTGTTCTAAACTTGTAGTCAAATTTATGCTGTGAAGCTTGAATGAAACCAACCTATCATAACAGTAGGCTTGTAATGGCTTTATAGATTTCTAGAATTTTCAAGCATGTAGATATGGTAAATTAATTTTTTGTGACATGTTCTCCTACAAGCAATTCCCCCTCAAAGACAACTCAATATGCACAAGTCCTGCCTTTTGCCTGTCAAGATTCATCAAACTAGGCAGAACCCAACAGATCAAAGGAGGCTACAGTCTATGCCGATGAAGAGACACTCCGTCCAGCAGAACCAGAGCACTTTTAAAACTACGCCTAGCGCAACAATCCAAAGAAACTCTTAGAAGAGTCATCAAAACAGCATATACAAATGACAACAAGAGCACCATCTCAAGACTGTGGTCAAACTCCCCTCACATACTTTAACGCAAACACAACAGCAGCTACTCTCCTAGAACCTTAGTTTAACCCCTAAAAATTTACAAAATTCAACTCGGTGCAGATAATTGCAAATTTAGCCTCCGCCTAGCTCAATATTTTTATGATGAGGAAGCAGATAGTACACCTTACAGGGATCTCAATTTTCTGCAGATCCATGGAATTCCATGGTTTTTGCCTTTTCTGAGGTTAGGGTTAGAGTACACAATCTCCTAGTAAGAGGAGGAAGTGTTCCAAGTTAGGGTGAGGACTCTCCACACATTTAAACATTACAAGGCCTCTTATTCCTGATAAAAGCAGCTCTGTAGGTAGGCTCATGTGACATGTTTGTTTTTCTCAGATTTCTTCCATTTTCAATGTTTGAGATGTATAATATAAGAAATTGATAGTCTTGTGCAATTGTATTGCACTCTAATATTTTGCTCCCGGGCGCGCACTGGTTTTTATTTTTGGTGTGGTGTGCACTTCTGGGAAAGTTTAATGGTTTTCAAGATTTTGAGTAGAGATCTCTGCCCTTATGATTTACCTCCTCCATTTCTCTGCAAGTCGAGCGATTTCACTCCCAAATGGTTGCCCTCAACTAGAGGCTTTCATCACACATGCAAATGACTTCCACCAAACAATAAAATTTAAGAGTGCCATCTCTACCACCAACATACCCTTCCTTGATGTTATTGTAATTGTATAAACAGGAAAACTGCAGACGGACCTGTACTCAAAACCCACCTCACAGCTTAAACTTTCTTCTCCCTTCGCTCTATTTTAGTTAAAGTTCTCTCCAACCACACTGCACATGGAGTTTGAATTAATTAACTTAATACAGTTCGGGATAAATGAGTTTAAATCTCTGTTACTTTTAGTGGGGATGGACAGCAAACGTTTACTTCTGAATGATTTAATGATGAAAGGGTTCAAGGGATGGCCTGTGTCCTCTATCGTTTTATTTATCTTCCGCTGTGACTACACATTTATTGTCCTTCCAAAGGCTTTTTTATCACGCCACAACTCAGGCCCCAAGCTGTTACACAAAAGGAAAAAGAGTAATAAGTGTTTTGTCAACATGCAATTTTATGAGTTTTCTCAGAAAATACATCCTCTTGTTAATTTTTGCTTTTGTTATTGTTGCATTTCAGACCACTGTAAACTGCTGTCAATAGTTACTCCCTTGTCTATATAATAATTCATTATCACTTAAAATTAAACCTTGTAGAGTTGTGATGTTCGCAAATTTTATGATTGGCACGTGATTCCCTGAACTTTGACAACCATTGGTTTAAATGGTAAACAAGACTGGGAACACGACACAACCTTGTGGAGCACCAGTGTTTGGTGTTATGAGTTTTGATTTCTTCTTACCAGCATGAACATACTGTGTTCTACGGGTCAAAAAGCTGGAAACTAATGAAGTCATGAATTTATTTAATATTTATTTTTAGATTTGACATTATGTGGATTAGTGAATGGAGTATCATTGCATTGAATGCCAAAGAGAAGTCTATGAAAAGAACTCTACAGTAACTATTGGGCATGTCTATCTGACTGTATATGTTATTAGTACAGACCAGAATTGCATCTTCGACACTACTCTTTGCTTGATATGCAAATTGACAGGGATCTAGCAATAGTCTCATGTGGTTATTGAGTTTTCTCACAATCAGTTTTTCTAGACATTTCATTTCAACCAATGTTAAAGCCACGGGTCTAAGATCCTTCATTATAGTATTTGTGCTTTTCTTTGGAACTGAAATTATTTTTTAGGTCTTCCAGATACTGGTTATAGAAGATACTAAGATGTACATAATAAAGATATAGGTATAGTTCCTTTGCACAAACTCTTAATAACTTTCCTTTAATACTGTCTGGTTATGCAGATTTTCTTCCTCCGAATCTTGAAAACATGGTCTTAGTGTTATTTTCACTAAATGCAGGTGGAATTTCTTTTTCTAGGTTATCTTTAAATCTATATCTTCCCTGAGAGCATAGGGTTCATTTAGTTTGTCTATGTCAAATTCAGTTTCTGAGACTACCTTCATTTTTGTATAATTTGATACAGCCTTTCCAAATTTCTTGCATGTTATTAGAATAAAAAAATAATTTTCAATTTTCTCGTCATATATCTCTTTGCATTTATTGATCTCAATTTTGATTTTTTTTGTTTTGCATTTAGTTGTTCTTTGTCTCCTTTAGCAAAGAGAATCTTCTTTTGGTTAAGTAAGACTTTTAAATCCTTAGATACTTATGATTTGTTGTTTGGATAATATTTAATCTTTTTTTCGTGCACATCCTTCTCTTCACAAAACTTGATATATTCAGTCACAGAATCTTAGCTCATTCAGCTCTTCACATACGTCAATAAACACCATCTAGTCTGTGAGCTTAAAGCAGTCACGCAACTCGTCACTCACACACATCCTAAATCTGCAGTCTTTTTCAATGGTTCACATTGCTTGACAGTAGATTTATATTTAGACAAAAGCAAAAGCATGTAATTTGAAAGACCGAGGGGTGGCTTAGAAAAGTACCTGTGTGCACACTTTATATTACAATAAAAGAAGTCAAGTATATTAGAGCCTCTTGATGGGCAGTGCACAAACTGAAATAGATGAGGAATAATTAAGTCTCTTAAATCATTAAAATCTCCAGTGATTATGACTAAAGAGTTGAGTGCTTTAGTCTTGAGCTCTTCTGCTAGATTCCTCAGGTGTACTGTAGCTTTCTCTTTATGTCTGGTTGGGTTGACGTAAAGGATTACTGCAAAAATGTTTGTAAATTCTCGCGGTAGATAGGAGGGGCGAAGATTAAGGCACAAGAATTCTATGTTGTTGTCACAGTAGGAGCAAAGAAGGGTCATATTCTTTTGGTGACACCATATAAATATGCACACTACACCAATGCGTATAACGTCGGGGAAGGATGTGAAAGTTGAGTTAGGTTTCTGTTAGAGTAATGATAGAGGCCTGTCTGTAGTATGAATTAAACTTGGAGAGAGCGTTCAGCTTATCAGTTTTATTACAACATAAGCTGCCATAGTTGCTGTAGAGAGAAAATTTTCATTCTCTGTGTGACGCGAATACTTACTGAAGTTTATTATCAAAGGAAAAGAATAGGCAATAATTTTTTTTATAATTAGCTTTCAATATTCCTGCTATTATTATAACTTTTTTATTTTATTATTTAGATGATTTTTTTTCAATGCTATAAGGACATCTGGAGTTGTTGTAATTGCAATAGCAAGCAAATACACAGTCGCTAGTCATCTCGCAAACATATTGAAGGTTGTTGTCAACGAAAGAGATCAAGGGCTTTTTTTTTTTTTTTTTGGGGGGGGGTTACCTTTAAAAAAATTTTAGTTTGTTGGTAAATATTGTTTTTTATTATTATTAGTTTTGTTAATACTTTTAGTACCATCCTAATGGATAAATTTGAAATTATTTGTAATTTTTTTCTTTTCCTGAGTCATAAGAGGCAACAGCAGCTGTCTAAAGCATAGCAGCAAGAAAATAGACAATCAGGGGTTGACGCACAAATGTATCAAAGGTTGTTGTCGTAAAAGGGGAAGTAACAGCACGAAATTTTTGGCAATTTGCATAAATTTATACAAATTTTTCTTCCTATTAATACTATTCTTTTTAATATACATATTAAAATGACATGCTGTTTCATGAATTATATTTGATTATCAATGTATTTATTATTCTCTTTTTTATTTTGTCATAATTTTGAAAAAATTTTTAAATTATTGGTAACAACAGATGATGTCGTAGGTGTAGTGGCTAGCTAAAATGTGGTTGTGGTTGCTGCCCAATGTATCATAAGTTGCTGCAGAAGGAGACAGAAAAATTAGAGTTTTGACAATTTGCAATTTAAAAAAATGTCTCATTCTTACTTTGATTATTATTTTTATACTTATAATTGTCATGATTTAATATATACTTTTGAATATCTCTTTTATTTTTGATAAGCACAAGCTGCTATTAGAACTAATAGAAGTGATTGTTATATTATATATATATATATATATATATATATATATATATATATATATATATATATATAAATTTTTTTTTGTAACGTACAAGCAAATACATTTGAAACGGTTTCAATCTTGTATAATATATTTAACTTGTATTGTTAAAAAAAAAAGCATTCCGCACAATAACTAGGTCCAACGTCTCATGCAACGATTTTCTACTTTTCTCTTTATGTTCTTCAGGTATGGTTGAAATGAAATTTCCGCATCCTTTTCCTCTTTTTTCCCCATATCTGAAGCGTGTGAGTCTTAGTTGTCACCTTTCTGCGCCGACATAACCTTATTATGAAAATCAAAACTTTTTTTTCTTTCACATTCTCAATACATTCTCTTTAAGATATCTTTATACGTAAAATTAATTAAAATCACTTTTCTGAGCTAAATCCGCCTTTAGTTTTTATTTTTAAATCCTGACATTTAATATAATTATGCATTTTGAATTGATATTAGAAAAGAAAATGTCATAATAAACCCCTTCTTAGGGTCTGCCAGCACTGGAGAGTTAGTTTAATTAGTGGAAACAGTCATGAAATCGCTCTTGAAAAATGATACATTTTTAAATTTATTGATGTTTTTAAATCTTTATCATCATATAGGTTTAAATAAATATGCGCAGCTTGTATTACCACAACACAATCTTTAGGCACTTTTTTGCGGGATTGAATATTGTTATGTGAGCTTATTACACTTTAAAATGGATTTAGAAAGTATGGTTCAGAATTAACTGATATCCTTTTATCCTTTTGAAAGCCATCTTGATTAACAATTGCCAGCTGGCGAAGCCTTTTAATATGCTTTACCTCTAGCTCTTATCATTAAATTAACTTTTTTGATGTCAGTCATTGTTTGTTTATTATTATCTAGATGAATATCTTCGAATTATTACGAGCACACGGTCAATGTGACTGTCATGAAGCCCAACGAAAAGGTTATTTTTTTTAATACAGCACAAAAAAACAGCTTTCCATTTTATTTTAAGTCAAAATATATTGTGAAAAGTAATATCACAATTCCTTATTTTAAAGGTACATGTATCTAGATGTATACCATTTTTTTGTCCTTCTGTGAGATAAAACGATTCATATCTTTATCCAAGTCTATCTTAATTCCGAAAAATACGTCCAAAGTATAATTTTTGTTACAATTGTGGAAATAATAATGATAGTAATAGTGATAGCTGTTATAATTAATAATAATAATAATAATAATAATAATAATAATAATAATAATAGTGTGGTTTCGCAGACGGCTTTCGGACCGCCGATCTTGAGTCTTAACGTAACTGAGGCAATCGCAACAGACGCGTTGATTGGGAAAATGCGTAAACTACCCAGACCTCTCTAAAACTGTCTTGGATCATCTAAGTGTGAGCATTCAGTTGATACACACACATTACAGCGGATATATTAGAGCATCGCTAGCAGCAGCAATCATCTAATCCGTTATGGCAAGTATGTTTACATAAAGCTGTTATGCTACATACAGCCAGGTAGGAGGAATTTATGCAAATGATGTCGGTCCGTCAAAAAATATAACATCTTAGTCTAGTTAGGGGCCCGTTAGTCTCGTCTGTAAAATCTCAGAAATAATAATAATAATAATAATAATAATAATAATAATAACAATAACAATTATAACTCCGCAGAGTAATCGAAGAGTTGATGTCAGTTCGGCACTTCTTATCAGGTTTACTTCACCTAACTTTACTTAGGAATCTCAAACGTCAACGGTTGCTTCCCTTCAAGCCAACGATGGGGCTGATGAGATAAAAGCCGATCTCAAGATGAGATGACTCGACCGCAGGGGGTTGAACCTTGGCTTCATCGCGGGTTCAACACTCTACCGACTGAGTCATCTCGCACACTATATTTCTCTCTAGATCCCTAGCGTCTCCGGAGCTCCCCCCTCCTTACAGTTTTTCCTTCACTTCTCGCACAATACAGAATTATAGAACTTACAAATTTATATTGCCGTGGCATAAAGTAACTTATTTCACACTTCTAAGACAGTAAAGCTTTTCAAAGTTGGTTATTATTGCGTCTTTTGATCAATCAATGATATACAAAAAGTATGTGTTTGTGTGTGTATCACTTGCCCTCTTACAAAATTTAACTGGTGCAAGTAAAGTAATACATATCAAACAAAAGTGATGTTGGACTTAACAGACTACGGTATGGCATCCAAGTTTTATCATTGGCTGTTTTATTGGCAGTTATAGTTATACAATAATATTAAAACAATTTGAGTCCATCGATCAGAGATAAGTTTAAAACGTTTAATAATTTAGATTAGAAAAATTATCTATTTTGAGGAAAATTGTATTATAAAAGAGAGTAGCTGAGTTTAAAATGTTTAACATTTAATATGAACCTAGAAAAATGTTACATAAGGGTACATGCGTCTGTGATGGGTTATATTTTGAAAAAAACAAATATTGATAAACACTTTTTCCCTTCGTCTATATTTTAATACATTCAAACACAACTAACAATGCATATAGAAATGAAATTCAATTTTTATTTATTTGATTCATCCCATGGCGAACTCGGGCTTCTTTTGAATATATCAATAAAAGCCCCAGCCAGGCTGGACAGAAATGGAGCGACGAGGCCTAAACACATCTACCGACGATGTAGGGCTCAAACCAGTGAGGTAACTGTAGTGTCTGGATGATGTTAAAATAAGAACAACAACTGTGTTTGGTTTACTGCATGTGAAGATCGACAGAGTTAAAGCACTTAAAATGTTATAAACTATTGATGGAAAGAAGTTAGAAGAGGAGAAATAAAGATGGCAATCGTACAAGAGGTACATTTTTTGTTGTTCAGACAAATGATGTTTGTAATGTCCAAGAAAGACGCACACACTACAGTAGCATTCAATCAATGCCTCTGATGACACACTTATAACATATCTTACAACGAGACAACCGCATCATGAAATGGATATGAAGGTTATTTTGCAATCTTACACTTGTTTCTAAAAAAATTCTAGCTTGATGAAAATGTGACACTGATAATTTTTATACGACCACAGTGAAAAACATTCATTGAACTTAACAAATTATGGCTTTGAAAATTATGGAATCAAACATTGGAAACAAAAGATTGGAACCAAATCCAATAGAAAATATTTTAAATCACTCTTGACCGTTGTCAGGAGATTATAATATAATCCTTTCCCCTCAACGCCACCCCTTGACAATATAGGCCCTACTCTCCAAAAAGGGCCCACCCATAAGAAACTGTTGCTCCCTTAAACATGGACTCTCTTCAGTTTGGTTTATGACTAGAACAGAAACTGACTTTTGTTCAGGGATTGGCCTTAGAACTAGAATTAGAATCTCAATTATAGGGATAAAATGATCTGCTAACTTAGACATAAGAAATAAGCATCAGTGCATATTAGTTAATTTGGTAAATTGGTAAATTAAGTTGAGATACTGGTGTGATGGTATAGATTTCGTTTTTGTTCTGTTTGGGAACAATAACAATCTAAGAGAATGTTTTCCTTCTGTAAAACATTATCTACGTATATTCAATTGATACAAATTTTACGCGATTAGAAAAAGGTAAATGCAAATGCAAAAGAGCAACTTGTAGAACCTATGATACAAGTTTGGATATCTAACCCCCCCCCCCCCCCACACACACACACACACACAAGAAAGAAGTCGAAATGTTCTTTACTTAACAAACTTAATGGTGAGTTATTTCAACCAATGCTTAATTGTCTTTATTGTTTGCTACAGAATATTTTATAATTATTATCCAGTGGGATGTCACTCTGAGACCTCACTGGTCTTGACAGACGGAAACCTATCCCTTTATTTGTGTGTTGTTTGATTTTAGCCCCTTCACAACACAGCGATCTGAGGCCTTCTTTCATAAATATCAACTTAAGCCTACGTCAAAAGGCCTAAAACTCATCCGCCGACTGAATGGACTTCTATCCTGAGCTCACGCCGAGCATTGTGGAGCTCAACAAATTAGTCTATTCCTACACAATTGATCCCTCGCCAGGCAGCTCAAAACTAAAGAGATAAGCCTTCCCCTAGATAACAAAATTGAGCCCTCGCTGAATTGATAAGCCTTAGTCGGTCATTACCGAGCTGAACTTTAAATTACAGGTGTGATGGTTTAGATTTCTATTTTTGGCGATATTAACACTTATACAACATTTTCCTTATAAGAACTATCGCCCACATATCAGTTTAAGCGTGTTTTCTATGGACACGGTCGTTGATAAAAGATTTTAAGTGGTATAAAAGGGTAATGTAGGCGCAAAAGAGAAACTTGTAAAATCTATGATACCAGTTGGGATATACAAAAACGGACACAAATAAAGCTCAAAATGTCCTTTGAATCACAAAGTCAATACAGATTAACTTCCATTTGAAAATAAGTGCAATTTAGGCTTGATTTAATCATACTTGTAGTTTTGATATTTAAGTAAAACGCCTCAAAGTAAGGATTCACAGAAAATTTGTGAATTTCCCAGTCAAATTTTAATATTGCACTGAAAAGATCCGAAAAAGAATTTGTTTAAAAATAATGTTGACGGGTGAGTATTTAGATTATCAATAGTGTGGAAATTGTTTAACGTTAATAGTGTGACAATTCATCAGCACGTCTTTAACAAGGCTTGTATCTCTCCGATATAACAGGAATACTCATTAAAAACGGGGATCCCCCCTCCCCTCTTCCCCCATTGTCTGACTACCGGTGAAACTCAACAAAACGGGAGACTTAAAACTTCAGTGGATTGTGTGTTAACTTATTTCACAACCACTGCTGTCACTTAATTCCAATTTATGATGAAAAATGAGAATGAAAGGATGAAAAAATTTCAACCTGTCAAACTCATCAATTTATTCACTCGGTGAATATTTTCATCGAAGCACCTTATAATTCTTTTTGACCAGAAAATTGCTTCTAAACAAGCAAGGTAAATGTGTTCTTCCATTAATTTTAGGTTCTCGAGTTTCCCAAAGAATCTTACAATCCTGGGCTGATTAGGTGAGATCAAATGCTCACCACCAAATGTCTCAGCCAGGAATCAAACCATGGCGCCTGAAAAAAACGATGAATTCCATGCATGATTTATTAATTTTGTTTCACAAAGAGGAAAAACACACTGGAGAGAGAAACAGTTGGAAATTCAATGTAATCTGTTCCAATCAACGACTGGAAACACCGGAAAATTAAAATTGAAAAAAAAAAAAATTCCGAGATCCCACCTTAAGCCTTATTGACATCCATAGAACCCCCATAGTTATTACCGTACTAATAATTATTAGTGTTAATACTAGACCAGACCTGGCGGACGCAACAAAGATCGACATGATTGTGGGAATAGCGCCGCAAAATTGAAATCCCAAAAAGTAGGGCAGCTCACAACTCAGACATAAATCTGGACTATCAAACTATTCTCGCGTATACACTGATAAATCCTACTTGCAGAAAGAGCAGCAACCTCAGGTTGCAACCAAAACTTGAAATTAGGACAATGGAGAATGTGGGCGATATAGATCCACCCAAACCGCTTAAGACTCCCAGGATGAAAAACTAGTGAAAATGACTATTTGAAAAAAATTATAATTGTGGGTCTTAATGCCTTCTCCCCCTTCATAGACCTCCTTTCTCTTTCTTTCTCTTGCCCTCCTCCCTCCCCCACCCTTCTTTTTCCCGCCCATTCACGCACCCAGGCTTCAACTAATACACCATTTCAAACAGGGAAACATTTTTTCTTAAAACTCATGATTAAAGTAAACATTCTTACGGGCGCATCTTCCTAGGTTGACTATTGTATCAACACAAATTGACTTACAGGTGAGTAACGTGCTGTTAGCAAGCGCAAAATAATAATAATAATAATAATAATAATAATAATAATAATAATAATAATAATAATAATAATAATAATAATAATGATAATAATAATAAAGGGCAGTGTCACAATACAATGGTGAAACCTAGACCAAATGGGTCCAATTTGTCAAGGATCAATATTTTTGTGCTTTCAGCCTTACAAAGGTATGGCTGTGCCCAAAAACCATCTAGGTCTATGAAAGTCAATGATTGTTTCAAATATTTATGAAAAGGTATCAAAATTTAGCCTTTGACTAAAAAGTTCTAGGTGAAGGCTTCACCTCACCTCCCCCCCCCCCCCCAAAAAAAAAAAAGTATCCTACTGAGCGTCGGTTTCCAAACACTATTTTATGTAGAAAACGAGCCCACTATGGAAGGATCAGAGATAAGCAAGTTACACAGACTGAGAAGATCTAAATTTGCAAGAATGGTGTTATCAAGAGACATTAGTGACCGACTAAAATTTGAATTATTCAAATTAAAAAAAAAAAAGACTAAGACAAAAAAATAGGTTTCAAACCGCTGTGAATAAGGCTAAAAGATAGAAAAACCAAGAAACAATACCCAGAACATGTTGATTTAAAGAAATCGTTTCAAATTCTGATTATGCAGCTGAAAGAAGAGGTAGAAAAAAAAAAAAACGATAAGAAACCTTGTTTGACGATACAAAAACCTAAAAGCCTCCATCCATTTTTACCCGCCAAAATCAAACCGCACTTGCCAAAGCACACGTTCAAGCAGAAGGCAGATAATAGAATAAAAAAAATTTCTATGATTAAAAAAAGATCGGTCCTTCAAATCAAAGATTCAGTCCATAAACTTTAACGCACTCATATTTTCTGGTTCTATGCGAATACTATATAATCGAAATCGCTCAGCTAATGAAAACTGTACATAATAAACCAGGGGAAAAATATTGCCGCGTCGGAGCAAATCTCACTCAGTAAAGACATTTCATATTGGCTGTCTTAAAGCATTTCATCTATCAACAGAACATAAAACACTACTGCACAAAAGTAAAGATAAGAGCTGGGAGCCATAGCGTGTTTTTTTAAATTTTTTTTTTTTTGGTTTCTGCTCTTGTACCCTCTTGAGGCGATATGCCTTTTTAGGGCCACAACTTGTGCGTTCAGCTTCAAACTCATAGGCAATGGCTAAGTGCAATGTCATTGCAACCTCCGCTTGTTTGCGGAGCCAGAGACAATGGCTAAGTGCAATGCCATTGCAACCTCTGCTTTTTTTTCCACAATCCCAGTGACAATGAACAAATGCAATGTCATTGAAACCTGCGATGATTCAGAAACCCAGAGGCATTGACTTAGTGCTGTGTCAATGCAACCCCTGCCTATTTACAAACCTAGAGGCAATGACTCGGTGCAATGTTATTGTAATCTCTACAGTCACAGAAACTGCTAGGCTCCAGATAAGAGATAGGTTAGGTCGTGACTCAAACATCACACCTCCGCTCTGTCAGCGCGACGCTCTGCCGCCATGGCATATTTTGCGTCTGATACTTTAGGAGGAATAAGAAGAGAAGTGCAGAAAGACATCAAAGAGATACACAGGAAAAGGAAGACTGGATAGAAAGAAAGATGAGAATGGCTGAAAAATTTCGGAGAGACAAGTAAAGAAATACTGGATAGTAAGAGATAAAAAAATTAATGAGGACAAGGGCAGAAACTCACAGGACAGATAGACAGGAATCTCCTCTGTTTCTTCTACCACCTAGCCTCTAACAACTCTCTTCCTTTTCTTCTGTTCCATAGCCTCTAACAAATCTCTTCCTTTTCTTCTCTACCAAAGCCCCCAAAAATATCTCTTTCTTTCCTTCTCTACCATAGCCTCTAAAAAATCTCTTCCTTTTCTTTTCTACCATAGCCCCTAAAAAATCTCTTCCTTTTCTTCTCTACCATAGCCCCTAAAAAACTCTTCCTTTTCTTCACTACCATTGCCTCTAACAAATCCCCTCCTTTTCATCTCTACCATAGCCCCTAAAAAAATCTCTTCCTTTTCTTCTCTTCCATAGCCCTCAACAAATCTCTTTCTTTTCTTCTCTACCATAGCCTCTAACAAATCTCTTCCTTTTCTTCTCTACCAAAGCCCCCCAAAAATATCTCTTTCTTTCCTTCTCTACCATAGCCTCTAAAAAATCTCTTCCTTTTCTTCTCTACCATAGCCCCTAAAAACTCTTCCTTTTCTTCACTACCATTGCCTCTAACAAATCCCCTCCTTATTATCTCTACCATATCCCCTAAAAAATCTCTTCCTTTCCTTCGCTACCATTGCCTCTAACAAATCCCCTCCTTTTCATCTCTACCACATCCTCTGACCAATCTCCTCCTGTTCTTCTGTACCGTGGTCTTTAACCAATCTCCTGCTGTGTTTCTATACCATGGTCTGTGACCATTCTCCTCCTGTTTTTCTATACCATAGTTTCTAAACAATCTCCTGCTGTTCTTCTATACCATGGTCTGTGACCAATCTCCTCCTGTTCTTCTTTGCCATAGTCTCTGACCAATCTCCAACTGTTCTTCTTTACCATGGTCTCTAACCAATCTCCTCCTGTTCTTCTATACCATATTCCCTGACCAATCTCCAACTGTTCTTCTATACCATGGTCTCTGACCAATCTCCTCCTGTCCTTCTATACCAGGGTCCCTGACCAATCTCCAACTGTTCTTCTATACCATGATCCCTGACCAATCTCCAACTATTCTTCTATACCATGGTCCCTGACCAATCTCCAACTGTTCTTCTATACCATGGTCCCTGACCAATCTAACTGTTCTTCTATACCATGGTCTCTAACCAATCTCCTCCTGTTCTTCTATACCATGGACCCTGACCAATCTCCAACTGTTCTTCTATACCATGGTCCCTGACCAATCTCCAACTGTTCTTCTATACCATGGTCTGTGACCAATCTCCTGCTGTTCTTCTATAACATGGTCTTTGACCAATATCCAACTAATCTTCTATACCATGGTCTCTGACCAATCTCCTTCTGTTCTTCTATACCATGGTCTCTGACCAATCTCCTTCTGTTCTTCTAGACCATGGCCTCTAACCAATCTCCTCTTGTTCTTCTATACCATAGTCTCTAACCAATCTCTTCCTGTTCTTCTAGGCCATAGTCTCTAACCAATCTCCTCCTGTTCTTCTATACCACGGCCTCTAACCAATCTCCTCCTGTTCTTCTATACCATGGTCTCTGACCAATCTCCTCCTGTTCTTCTATACCATGGTCTCTGACCAATCTCCTTCTGTTCTTCTAGACCATGGCCTCTAACCAATCTCCTCTTGTTCTTCTATACCATAGTCTCTAACCAATCTCCTCCTGTTCTTCTAGGCCATAGTCTCTAACCAATCTCCTCCTGTTCTTCTATACCATGGCCTCTAACCAATCTCCTCCTGTTCATCTAGACCATAGTCTCTAACCAATCTCCTCCTGTTCTTCTAGACCATGGCCTCTAACCAATCTCCTCTTGTTCTTCTATACCATAGTCTCTAACCAATCTCCTCCTGTTCTTCTATACCATGGCCTCTAACCAATCTCCTCCTGTTCTTCTATACCATGGCCTCTAACCAATCTCCTCCTGTTCTTCTAGACCATAGTCTCTAACCAATCTCCTCCTGTTCTTCTAAACCATAGTCTCTAACCAATCTCCTCCTGTTCTTCTAGACCATATTCTCTAACCAATCTCCTCCTGTTCTTCTATACCATGGCCTCTAACCAATCTCCTCCTGTTCATCTAGACCATAGTCTCTAACCAATCTCCTCCTTTTCTTCTAGACCATGGTCCCTGACCAATCTCCTGTTCTTCTATACCATTATCTGTAACCAATCTCCTGTTCTTCTATACCATGGTCTCTGAGCAATCTCCTCCTGTTCTTCTATACCATGGTCTTTGACCAATCTCCTGCTGTTCTTCTATACCATAGTCTCTAACCAATCTCCTCCTGTTCTTCTATAACATGGTCTTTGACCAATATCCAACTAATCTTCTATACCATGGTCTGTGACCAATCTCCTCCTGTACTTCTATACCATAGTCTCTAACCAATCTCCTCCTGTTCTTCTAGACCATAGTCTCTAACCAATCTCCTCTTGTTCTTCTATACCATGGCCCCTAACCAATCTCCTCCTGTTCATCTAGACCATAGTCTCTAACCAATCTCCTCCTGTTCTTCTAAACCATAGTCTTTAACCAATCTCCTCCTGTTCTTCTAAACCATATTCTCTAACCAATCTCCTCCTGTTCTTCTATACCATGGCCTCTAACCAATCTCCTCCTGTACTTCTATACCATAGTCTCTAACCAATCACTTGCTGTTCTTCTATACCATGGTCTCTGACCAATCTCCTCCTTTTCTTCTATACCATATTGTCTAACCAATCTCCTCCTGTTCTTCTATACCATGGTCCCTGACCAATCTCCAACTGTTCTTCTACACCATGGCCTGAGATCAATCTCTACCTTGTTATTTCTACCATACCCTCTGCCTAATCCTCTTTTTTTCCAATCACCTAGTCTCTGCCCAATCCCCTCCTTTTTTCCTAACACTTAGCCTCTATCCAATCTCTTCCTTTGTCTCTGTCCTCAGGAAAAGAAAGGCTTAATAAGTGAAAAGATTAGAAAAAAATGTTGAGAGTCATTGGAGAGATAGAAAAATCAATACTTGGTAGGAGGAAAAATAAGGAGAGAGGTTGGATGCCGCTAAACAGAATGATAGACGTTAAAAAAAACTGGTAGTAATAACTAATCTAGAGTTTTTCTTATCGGACTTTATTGATATATATATATATATATATATATATATATATATATATATATATATATATATATTATATTTCTATATTAATTTTTTAAAAGCCCAACCAAATCCCCTGCATAAAACAGTTAAATTTTTAGAATATATTAGTGTTTGGCTAAGATATGACATAAAAGTTAGCATAAGGCTGGGGAATGAGAAACTGAGAAAAACGTGTTTAAATTTAGGGGAAGTTTTCATGCAGGGTTGCAATTATCTTCACAAAAACACCATAACGCATACTTAAAGTGT
This sequence comes from Elysia crispata, assembly GCA_033675545.1. Lineage (NCBI taxonomy): Eukaryota > Metazoa > Mollusca > Gastropoda > Plakobranchidae > Elysia > Elysia crispata. The sequence continues at coordinate 311,868 of JAWDGP010000957.1, forward strand.
CTTTTGGGCTTTGTCACTTTTTTGACAAGATAGAAAAATGATTAATAATTCATAAGAAGCTAAAAAGAGTGAAACCTTGAAAAACTGATTTTTTATGGTTGAAGCCCAATAGCTCAAAACAGTAATTTCTGATATGAGCCTGAAAACCCCTGGCCACCTCACAAATAATTTTGAAAGTCTTTATATGCCATCTATAAATAAATTGATTATACGAAAGTCTTCACCAAAATAAAGCTTAATCCTCTATACGTGGGCGCCAACTGGATATCTTGCGCTTTACACATCATGTAACTCACCTCAAATGACGTGCTAGATCACAGAACTTGTTTTTCACTTGATATAACAAAATGGTTTAAAAAAAAAACTGGACTAAATGAAATTGAGATTTCTAGATCCGTATAGAAGTTTCGAAAAGAATTATTATTTGAAAACCAGTAGTTTTTTGAAAGCCTGAGAGTGTTTTTTCTGATTCATCTTGACTAAGAGTATATGCTTCCTTTGCGTCTTCCACGCCGATCTAAAACGGAGACTTGAACGAGGAAATTTCGGAGTCGTGCAAGTCCCCAAGAGTGTGTTATGTGGTATCTAATTTATTATGTCATTATTCAAGGACATAGTCCAAAGACATCTCACTCCTCTTTTGTGTTTCACTTTAGTCACTGCTGGGCCTCGACGTCCGTATTTTAAAGATAAAAAAAAACGATAATTTTCTTTTCAAGAACCAATTAGAATGATTGTGTGTTACTCAAAAATAAAATGATTCTGACTGACTCAAGGCTGATTTTGGCTTTTATCATATTCAGCTTTTAATTTTTAGCAACTGCCCCATGCAACGACAATGAAGGGTTTTTTTTTTTCATTTCAGCTGAAGGTTATGTAGAATTATACAAAAGAATTGCAAATTGATAGTTATTAACGTCCCAAGGTCTCTCTTTGTCTATTTAAAAAGAGAAAATACAAATTAATACTATAACTATGTATAAACATTATTGGTAATGAATCTATGAAGTGACTAAAATTGGTCATGCGATGCAGAGGTTGACCGTGAGCTCTGCACACTACGGGCAGCCGTTGGCCGAATCTTCTTGCCTCAGGTCGACAGCGGCGAAACTCTCTGTTTACCTCTTAATGAGTCAAGTATTGACAGAGACAATAAAACCCGGGCCTTATTGTTCTCTCTTATTGTTCTCATAGGTTTATCTACCTATGAATGAGTCAAATATTGACACAGACAATAATAATATATGGGCCTTTTTGTTCTCTTAGGTCTATAACCTGGGCCTTATTGTTCTCTTAGGTCTATCTACCTCTCTCATCTATTCATAACAGTTACTTACCTAATAAATAACTAGATATCAGATGAAAAATAATTTTTTTTTCTCAACAAGAAAATCGGAGTTAGGAATCGAGAGAGAGAGAGAGAGAGAGAGAGAGAGAGAGAGAGAGAGAGAGAGAGAGAGAGAGAGAGAGAGAGAGAGAGAGAGAGAGAGAGAGAGAGAGAGAGAGAGAGAGAGAGAGAGAGAGAGAGAGAGAGAGAGAGAGAGAGAGAGAGAGAGAGAGAGAGAGAGAGAGAGAGAGGAGAGAGGCGAGAGAGACTATGATGAAAGAGACCCGAAAGAGACAGAGACTGAAAGAGAGGAAAGGCAGAGACAGACAGAGGCAAAGAGAGGGAAATGGAATAATAGACAAACACAAACACATTTATAGCTTGACAGAGGCATGTTCAGATAAACAAACACGTACCCCATAAAAAAGGCGAATCAGCTATCACCAGACATTAAAATGGCAGATATTCAGAAAGATAAAAAGAGCTAGATAGAGACAAATGACATACAAGTATGAAAAATTAGAAATTTTAGGAAACGTAGACAAATTAGGAAATAAATTTTGCTGTCTTGATTAATTTTTGGCTGTGATCAATAGTCACTATTGCAAACTACATTGAGGTTAATTCTGTAATTGCCTTCTCTATTTAACCATCGTTTTAAAGGCATATTAGAAGCATATTGATTTTCTCCAAAAAAGTACCTAAAGATGCTCTGCCCTGCTGGAATTCATAGCTGCCAATCTGTTTAAACCTTCATAGTAGTGAAAGCCTGAAATCTATAAAAAGATTTGGATTTTTTCAAAAAAAAAAAAAAAAATGCAGACTATTCTCATTTGTATAATTAAAATAGAGCGCAAACAACATTTCCTATTTGAAAAATCAAAAAGTTGTGGGAATTTCATTTTTTTAAAATTTACTCTTTGTTAGGAACGTATAGAAGAAACAACATTAAATGTTTCAGTATGAATAGCTTATATTTTTTATCTATGCAATGCTAAAAACCATTAAGGCATTTGGTGATAAATGAAGTCTTCAAATGTTCTTTCTCTCCTCTCCGTGTTTTGTAAGAAATAATACGCGGGGCCGTGCCGTTAAGGTAGGCGCGCCACTGGCTGCGAGGCTGGGGAATCCGCCCTGACATCCACAGAAACCTTCCTAACGGGTTCCAGTCTCACACTGTCAGGAGGAAAGTTCAAGGCTTCACCAGTTTTCTTCTGTTGCAATAAAAAAAAAACCTTACCTTTATTCTTGTCATCACTATAATCATCTTTTATCATAAAACTTTTAAACTTTTTTTGTGTGCATTGATTAGCACAAGCTAGAAGTAGTAGTAGTAGTAGTAGTAGTAGTAGTAGTAGTAGTAGTAGTAGTAGTAGTAGTAGTAGTAGTAGTAGTAGTAGTAGTAGTAGTAGTAGTAGTAGTAGTAGTAGTAGTAGTAGTAGTAGTAGTAGTAGTAGTAGTAGTAGTAGTAGTAGTAGAAGTAGTAGTAGTAGCAGTAGGAGCTGTAGTAGTAGTAGTAGTTACTCTATACTCGTCATTCCTACCACCAAACAAAGTAAACATCACACCAGGATGTGACACTTACCACGACTTGTTTTCACAAAACTTTTCAACTAATGGACTTTCTATCGCTAGGAAACGTGGGAGATATATCAAGATATATCGTTTGTTCTGGAGCCCTTGAATACGATAAAATATTAATAATATAATAGGTAGAAACTCGCCAGAGAGCTAGATAGCAGAGAGACTTTAGAGAAGAAAACCCCCATATAGTAAGTATTGTCCTTCTAAAGGGGGGTGGGGGCATACCCTGGTCATGATTCTCAGGAGTCTCCCTATTTTTCTATTTGGACTTCGTCGACTGCATTTTGAATCTTCGTGAAGAAACTTCTCATTTCTCCTGCTCCAGATCCAGCGGGAATTATTTTTGGCTATTTCAGCCAGTAGCTCTAAAGCTTCTGTTCTCTCCTATTGAGAGTTTGGTCAGAAAGTCGTAGACTGATGACCTTTTGAAAAATCTGGTACCAACCTCAATGGTCATTACCACAGCTTTGTAACCTCAATGGGCATCACCACAGCTTTGTAGCCTCAGTGGGCATTATCACAGCTTTGTAACCTCAGTGGGCATCACCACAGCTTTGTAACCTCAATGGGCATTACCACAGCTTTGTAACCTCAATGGGCATCACCACAGCTTTTTAGCCGGCATCTCCTAGCTCTTTGGTGAGGTTCAGGTTTTTCTCTCTTTTGTAGATGTGGACCTCTTCAATTCTGTTTTCGTATGTAATTGTTAGCTCTGCCATGATCAGTTGTTTTGTAAAACTCGAAGAGATCATGTTGTCAGGCCTTAGTCTTGTTTCTTTGACTATGCTGGGGTGACTGTCCCATTCTGTAAGGTCTGCTGAAACATTCCACTCGTCACACCTGTTTAGTAAACATTTTCTCTGGGCTTTTTTTTTTGTTGTCTTGACGGATCTACCGTGCCTTAATTTAGCGCCTCTCTTTATTGTGAATATCAGTGAATTGGTTTCAGGGATTTTGGCCTCTCCTGTAGCCGTGTTTATGGTTGCGGCAAGTTACTGAAGGACTCTTTTATGCCTCCATGTGTATCGCCCTTGTGAGGGGGCGATTTTGCAACAGCTCAAGACATGCTCTGTAGGATGTTTGGCTTGGCATAACGTACAAGTGCGTATTATCATTCTTTTCCCACCCTACCAGATTTGCATTGGAGGGCAGGAGATGGTAACTTTTTTGATAACAAACATCGCCAAAAGAGAGAGATGAAATTGCAATATGGGAGTTAGTCGTTTCTTCTATACATGTAAAAAAAAAACTGGTTTTATGGATTCGTTTACCAAGGAAGGAAGAAAATTGAAATATCATATTTTAGCTCACATGTATTTGGAAAACAGGGTAAAGCGGAATGTGAAGTTAAAAATGCATGCCATCGAATCTGTGGCTATTGCTAATGGTTTGAGGTAGCTAACTATCTTGACAAGCGGTGTGTTTGGGTTTCATGGTGGGTTAGAGTATGTGGTAGATTGTTCATCTTTTCCTCACACTTTGTAGTGGTCTCCAATTCCCTAAGACGCTGGATTTCCGGAGCTCGCCATGACTCCAAAAGGGAGTTTCCAGCGGCCATGTTTCTCAGCGCTAAATGTGTGCGGTCCTTGATGTGACATTACCTCACATTTTGGCGTGATGCAGTAAGTTGCGCTTGCTGTTAGCCTGCTGTCGCTCAGTGTGCTGCTGGATTGTTGGGGACTGAAGTGGGCGGTCGACCTGAGCCCCGAAGTCCCGCCCTCTCATCTTATTCGGTCAGAGAATTATACTAGATCTATATACTTGTGTAATTATATTTAAATTATCACACACACACACACAAACTTAAATGAAGGAACAAAAACAAACACGTATGGAGAAACTTTGAATGAAAGAGACTGGTGTGAGAGAGGCATTTATCTTGATGACATCGAATTATAGAGAACTATGGTTTTATCAGTGTTGTTTTGTTCCACTATTGCAGGACACATCCCTTTGGAGTTTGGGTAGTGATTTTCTCGAACTATGTAAGAGATAAAAAAAAAAAAACAACAACTTGTAAAGCAATTTAGAATGATGGCAAGTTCCAACATGATTCCGTGTGAAAATGAAGGAAGTACGACTTCTAACCGATCACATTGATTACGATTTATGGGAGAAAAATTAAATCGTGGGGCCAATTTAAATTTGAATTACAGTCTCTCGTGTCTCTGTACCTTTAGTATGAAATTGAAATCATAATAACCATAAAATTAAAAGAAATAGATAATCGTGTAAAGGAAACCACTGCTACCGCAACGTTCCATTCAGCTTGAGCGAGGCAAATGCCGCCTCATTAAGCAAAGAATAATAAGATGATACATAGACCCACATGTCATTGACTTCCTTCGACACAGATTAAAGGCGACTTATCGTCAGCAATATCGCTACTTCTATTTTTCTATTTCCACTCGGCGCCTCGATTTGGCTTAGCTGAAGCAGTGCAATTCCCCATTTATCATCTCCTAAGCCTTGCGTTGGTCTTTGTCCATTGTTAATACCTGGAGTCCTCCATTGTGTTCCGTATATGAGAAGATCTCGAATTGTCTTATTTCCACGAGTAAACAAACTCATTTCTGAAGCTCTTTCTACAAGCCACTTCCTAACTTCGAACAATCACAGTTCCAGAAACAAAACAACCGAAAACAACAAAGAAGTGGACATTCGGTGTTCTATCAGATCTTCGGTTCAAGTCTGATATTTCCTGCAGTAGTCTGTTTTTTAATGTTTCTTCATTCCATGGCAACCAAGAAAGCTTACAAACATGCCCAATGAAGCCAATTTCTATGGCCATTTTTATAAAAGTATTCACTCTTTTTATTATTTCAATGTGATGTCGGGCTACTTTTTTCAGGCACAATAAGGTTCATGGCTTAACATTTGTTATGCTTTTACCAAATGAAGGAAAAAAATCGATGGTGCTGTACAAAAAAAAAAAAAAAAAAGAAAAAGATAAATCACAATAATACACGTAGTCACGCACTATCTGGATGATTTGTGATGGTTTTCACATCAAATTAATCAGAATCATAATGTGACAACATGACAAAACACAATATATCATTATGTCACTCCATCGATCGCATAAAGACGCTAAAGGTGAGTGACCTTTGTTTTTCCTAAAGACGAATTGGAACTTTGAGTTGAAAAGAAATGAATAGGGTGCGACGGAAGAGATAAAACTTGCAAAGAAATGACCAAAAATAGGAAATAATATATTCTCCAACAACATTTAATAACATGAACAATTGAAATTTGAACAAAGAAAAAATCATATTAATTAAAAAAAAAAAGAAATTTCAATTTAAGTGATATTCTGTGACTCTGGCGATAGCAGATTTTCTGATAGAAATATTAGTTATAGTATCAGGAAATTTAAAAACATTTCAAAACAATAACCAATGTGCAAGATAAGCACACATTTTTATACGACCATAAGCTCTGCTCTATTGTTTTTTTGTTTTTTTGTTTTTGGAGTAAACAAAAATATTAACTACTATATATCAACTATACAACATTATTATTATTATTATTATTATTATTATTATTATTATTATTATTATTATTATTATTATTATTATTATTTTTTTTTTTTTTCTTTTTTGAAGTAATCAAAAATAATAACTACAATACCCAAAATATATAGAAAAAATGATAAATGTTGGGAATAGAAATAGCAGAGTACAATACTATTACTATGTTAAGCTACAAAGCCGTCAAGGGAGTTGCAATTTGCAATCTTAGAGAAATCAGCTGAAAATGCCAATTATTTATTACAAATGTTTTAGAGCATCGATGTTTCAGCAAGTGATGTATGAGAGATCCTCAGGCCATAAATTCTCCTTATAGTAATACAATTGAAAAAGATGAATCAGAAAATTTTTCAGACGTAACCTTGTGAGCTTGGTATAGTCACGCAAAATCACTTATGTGGGCTAACTTGTTTGATCAGCTACATGGCGAGCAGATAACAAAATTTCGAAGCAGACTAAAAGGCAAAGTAATAAAAAAAATCAATATTTAAAGAACATTCACAAACAAAAATCCCAAAACAAACAGCACAATGATAACAAAGCTAACACAATGGTCAATAATTTAAATTAAAAAAAAGAAGTACCCACATAAGTGTACAAGACAAATGATTGACACAATAACTTTTTTTTTCTTTTCATCTTTTGATTTTTTTCACATTTTGGATTTTAAACAAGAGGAAATATATATATATATATATATATATATATATATATATATATATATATATATATATATATGTATGCATTTAATTTTTCTTCTTCAGATTTTGTCAGTGCCCAGGTGCCGCAGTTGTAGACAAGTATTGATTTTACGAGCGACCTGTATAATTTCAGCTTGGTCTTTCTTTTAATCTTATCTCCTTTGATCCAGACATTTAGAAGCTTTGTCAGTGCTGCATTGGATAGTCGTTTCCTCCTCTCAACGTCTTCTTCGTCGCCTATGAGAGTTCCAACTTTTTTTGTATTTTTATACTCTGTTCCAGCTCTTGACAACGTTGTAAACTCTGTCTTATCTATATTGACCAGTAGATTGTATTTATGTAAGGTGTTTTGTACTTCTTCCGTATCGACGAAATTCAGACCAACAAAATCTACGTCGTCAGCGTATGCAATCTCTGTAGGTAGAGTCTTTTCCAGTTTATTGGTCGGTCGTGGCAAGATGGTTCTTACTTCTTTCAGGGCATTCTCTAAATATACTGAAAACAATACGGGGCTAAGACTGTCTCCTTGCGGGGTGCCTATGTTGCTCACAAAGGGTCTTTCCTTTGTTGCACCATTGATCCTAGTGTTAATGTAAACAGCTAAGGAAAGTTCTCAACATCAAATACCCCGTTAAAATCACAAATTCATCTCTTTACAACAAGTGCGAGGAACACCCCCTTTCTATTTATATACTTGAGAACAGGTGGCGCCTTTTCGGGCACATACTTAGAAGAAATATTGAAATACCTGCTAATAAATCAATGAACAGCTATTTCGCCACACACGGAAAAAAGTTTCGGGGCCGCCCTTTAACAACACTACCAGTCGTCCTCAACAAAGACCTATCAAGACTACAAGAAAACACACTACAACTCACAACTAGGGAAGACCTCGAACACCTAAGATGCATCGCCCAGAACAGACAGCAATGGAGAGAACTGTCGACGAGAATCCGAAAAGCTGCCGAAGCGCCCCCGTCGGACGACTGAGACGCGGAAGGCCCTAAGTCAAAGTAAGTCATATATGTATATATATATATATATTATATATATATATATTTATATATATATATATATATATATATATATTATATATATATATATTTATATATATACATATAGATGTTCTGTCAACGAGTAAGATAAGTGTGGGCTTTCAACGAATAAGACTGTTCTATGAAGATGTTTTATACAAATGTGCTATCAACATGATATATAGTTCAACTGCGCCATCTCAATAATACATAATACGACTGTGCTATGATCAAAATATGTAGCACAACTGTGCTATCAACATAATTTATAATTCAACTGTGCTATCAACATAATATATAATACAACTGTGCTATAAAAATAATATTTAATACAACTGTGCTATCAGCTTGATATTTAATACAACTGTGCTATCAACAAAATAAATAATACAACTGTACTTTAAGAATAATATTTAATGCAACTGTGCTATCAACAAAATATAGAATGCAACTGTGCTATCAGCATGATATTTAATACAACTTTGCTATCAACATAATTATATGATACGAGTGTACAATAGGGAGGATTTTGCGTAAGATGGTCAAAATTCTCCATGAGCAATTAAAGCGATAGCCTGGCCACAAGGATCATGGTATATCGTGAACTTTGCTGTTTATGAAAACAAAATCCAACAATGTTAAAACAAACGGAAACGATGGAACGAAAAACGAAGAATCTTGCAAAATATTAGTCGTGCTTAGTAGTTCTTACGCTTCCCATTCTGAAACCTTTCAAAACTGGCCACCAAAAACATTTTCATCTTTTACCTAGATACAACAAATTTATTATTATTATTATTATTATTATTATTATTATTATTATTATTATTATTATTATTATTATTATTATTATTATTATTATTATTATTATTATTATTATTATTATTATTATTATTATTATTATTATTATTATTATTATTATTATTATTATTATTATTATTATTATTATTATTATTATTATTATTATTACTATTACTATTACTATTACTATTATTATTATTATTATTATTATTATTATTATTATTATTATTATTATTATTATTATTATTATTATTATTATTATTATTATTATCATTATTATTTATATTATTAGTACTATTAAAATTATTATTATTATTATTATTATTATTATTATTATTATTATTATTATTATTATTATTATTATTATTATTATTATTATTATTATTATTATTATTATTATTATTATAATTGTAGAAGAAAAGACCATTGCCTATGGGGCCTTAATGATAATAATAATAATAATTATAACAATTTTTGTACAAAACTAGGGTCTAGCCTTACCTTTTTCTTCTCTTTGTCAGAATATTTAATCATCATTCCAAAAATTACTTGTAATGAGACTGTCTACCTTTTATCAAATCTCTTATAGTGCATTCCGACAAAAATAGATCCATTCTTTTTAAAAAATATTTTTTTAGTAAAAAAAAACCAGAAGATTGAACTGAACTCTCCTTCATTTATCCTATACAAAAATGTTATGCGTTGACTCTCAAAGGACACACCCTGAACATGGGGCTGACCTCGTGAAACGTCTCGCTTTATCTAGTGTCACTGATATTTATCTCTTGCTAAGAGCGTCTAGCAGCGGATATACTGGAAGCTAACTTAGTAAGTAGGTCAATAGAACCCTCACATTTTTTAAACACCCCTTTTGAAACGTTTATTGTTAAACTATGGAAACATAAAAAAATAACTAGATGAGTTCTATCATTCCTTTCTAATAACACTGCCTTCAGAAAAACTGAAAGCTACACATTACATTCAGATATTGAGTGTATTAAAGGATCTTTAAATGTATCGGAATTGGGCAAACCTGACTCACTATATTATTAAAGATTGCGTCTACAGCGCGTCATTAAATCTGTCGCTATTCTTTTTATATCTGTGAGTCCAATGAGTCGGTAAAGATACAAGTAAGGACTCAGCACAGCTTGAACTACAATGAGTGAGATTGGAATAGAACCATAGGGGCTTTTTAATAAGTCCATTTTGGCTTCCACTGAACCCAAGCTCCCAGACCATATCAAATAAAGCGTTTGAGGCAAATTCATAAAGCAAGCCCAAAGAGTTAACATTATTAGCGTCAAGAGAATAGTCTTGTTCCTTCTCCCTGTTTGCACCGTAACCTGGACTCGTTGGGAAGAGCTAGTTTCGTTCGTTCTCATCGGCTGTACTTTAACCTGGCCTGATTGAGGAGAGCTATTTTCGTTCGTTCTCATCGGTTCCACTGTAACTTGGCCTTGTTGAGGAGAGCTGCTTTCGTTCGTTCCCATCGGTTCCACTGTAACTTGGCCTTGTTGAGGAGAGCTGCTTTCGTTCGTTCCCATCGGTTCCACTGTAACTTGGCCTTGTTGAGGAGAGCTACTTTCGTTCGTTCTCATCGGTTCCACTGTAACCTGGCCTGGTTGAGGAGAGCTATTTTCGTTCGTTCTCATCGGTTCCACTGTAACTTGGCCTTGTTGAGGAGAGCTACTTTCATTCGTTCTCATCGGTTCCACTGTAACCTGGCCTGGTTGAGGAGTGCTACTTTCGTTCGTTCTCGTCGGTTCCAATGTAACTTGGCCTTGTTGAAGAGAGCTACTTTCGTTCGTTCTCATCGGTTGCACCGTAACCTGGCCTGGTCGAGGAGAGATACTTTTGTCCAATCTCATCGGTTGCACCGTAACCTGGTCTGGTTGAGAAGAGCTACTTTTGTCCATTTTCATTGGTTGCACAATAACCTGGCCTGGTTGAGGAGAGCAACCCTCGTTGGTTTTATTTAGTGATCTTACTCTTTGACATTGTTGAAAGAGGCAGCCACTACTTTTGTCTTTACTAACCGAAACGTCTGGTGTATTAAAATCGACATTTGGGTAATTAGGCTGACTGCCGGACACAAAGGATGTCTCACGAATTCCACATAAACTGGGTTTTGGTAACCGGAGCGGCCAAGTCGGCATTAGCTGCTCACCTTCATTGACCACAAATAGGTCCAGTCGCCCCCTCCTGCGTCTCTCCATGTCCGTCTCGACATTTGGCCTGACCTTATAAGGCCCTTTGCTGTTTCCATTATCTTCTGGCGCTACTGTAAGTCTACGAAAAGTGGTCAAGATCACGTTGCTTTCTTGATCGTATCGATTTGAAGCCAACGATTGATTCCCTAGTCTATCTCCACATTCTCTTTGGGGACAAAAAGATCTTGATAATGCTGTGCCATTTAGAGGGTTACCTGTTTCACTCTGTGCAGAACCTATTGTCTTCTTCGAAAGAGCGTTTAATCGAATGCGAGATTTTCGAAAGTAATGCACTAGTTTCATATTAATCGCCACCACTATAATAGTGCACAGTAGGCATGTGCTGGTGAGTGTTGCCACACCATAACGTGACATCAGCGGAACTGGAGTGCATGCTCTACCAGCAGGAAACTCCGAGCCAACTGCCGGCACTGAAACTGATATCCCAACAATCCATGATCCTAAGATCGCTAGACCAGCGGGTCCGAGCATCTCCCGTCTGTAAAACACATGCGGGTAAAAAACAGCGGCAAAGTTAAAAACAGACAGTATGACGGTTGACATATAGGTAAGAACACTTCCTAAGAAAAGCAATAGAGATATGAGGTAACAGCTGATTCTTGTACTTCGAGACGTTATCAAGACGAAGGAGAGCAGCAGAATGGCAGTGTTGAACAAGTGTGAACCCATTAGAACTTTTACGTGATTTTTTACGTTCTTTGAAACGAACAGAACAAGTGCTCCTAGTCCAACGGAGATAAGTCCAAAGTAACCCGTAGCTTTCAACACTGTCTCAGTATTCGAGTACATTATTTCCTCAACAGCACGCATATTGTCCATGCTCATGAATCTCTCACTTCTTGGTGGAGATTTTCCAGATCACAACAGATTTCCTTATGTTTCAAAACTAAGCGTAGGTTATGACTCTGTAGGCGTATGAACTGGCGACAGAGCGTCTTTTATATAAGTTCAAAGTAAGCGCATAAAACTTGTCCTCCTTAACGCATAGAGAGAAAGGAATCGCCCGCGCTGTAAGAAAACCTCCTCTCTCTCTCTCTCTCTCTCTCTCTCTCTCTCTCTCTCTCCCTCTCTTTTGTGCGTTTCTTTATCTAAGTCTCTCCTCATTCCAGCCATGTGCGGAATATGGATGGAGAAAGAGAGAGCTAGAGAGAAAGTGAGAGAGGGCGAAGGAGAGAGAAAAGGAGAGAGACAGAGAGAGAAAGAGAGAGAGAGAGAGAGAGAGAGAGAGAGAGAGAGAGAGAGAGAGAGAGAGAGAGAGAGAGAGAGAGAGAGAGAGAGAGAGAGAGAAAGAGTTTTTGTTTTCTAGACCGCAAATATTATTTTACAGCGCAATTTTATATGGGAAATTAGCATATTCTGTACTTTTCCTACTCTAAAGTTAGATCCTTTGAGAGGTATTTAAGAAGGTTATGAATTTCCACACTGCGCTCTTCTGGGGGAATAATTTTTGGTTGAAGATTTATTTAAAAATGCATGAAACTAAATTTTGAAAAGCTGCAAATAGATTTGAATTTTACAAAATTAGCTAATTGCTATTATTATGCAATAAACATAGTTATTGTTATTGCTTCTTAGAACCCAAAAAATAGATTCACCAGTTAGAAAAGCTTCAATAAGATAGGAGTGAAACGTTCACACACTGACAATAGCATAGCTCGAGCCGGCCGCTAAAATGCTCAATACTATTCAGGTGGCTGGGTGCTAGAATCCACCCTACTGTCTGCTAGGAATTTCCGTTGTAGGTTTGAACCTCGCAACTACCACACGAAGAGCATGAGGGTCTTACCTTTCCAAAACAACTCTGTCCTACAAGCTTTTCCTACGCCCTTTAAAGCCGGCCCGGTCGTAATTGAATGTATTAAGAGAGTGAGAGATAGGATCAGGATGAAGCGAGACAAAAAACAAACAAACAAATCCTACAA
>JAWDGP010000957.1:332500-372500 GCA_033675545.1 Elysia crispata
GCAATTGCAATCTTCCCACTTGCTAACACGATATTTTTAATAAGGAACCAAACTTCGAACTGTAAAACTCCGACTTGTACCTTATTGCCCCTGGTTGCTTAAAAAAAAAAGTAATTTTTTTTAAAGATTAAATGATTCAGAAATGTGAGTTGAAAAGACAATAAAAGAAGCATTTGCACTAAAGGCTCATTCAATTTTTTTAATTTGTTAACAATTTTTTTGCGTCTTGTCCGTCAAATAAAGAAAACTAGATTTAGACCTATATTTATATATTTCGCTAGCTCTGTAACTGAAGATCGCCGGTTGTTTGAAGCTGGGGATGTAATAAGATAGAATATTTAGAATTTTTATTTGTTTTGTTCTGTTTCTATTCGGTGTCTATATTTAAGTTTGCTTTTTCATCTTAAACAACAAACCGAACCCCTGTAATTCTTTGGAAGAGAAAAAAAAGAGAAGGCTGTAAGGAGCAGCTCTGATATCTTTTAACAGAACACTGCCTTTTCTCCCTCCGTCATGAGCTTTATTCAATAAATCCTAAAGGGCTAACGTACATCTACCAAAGAGCTGGAATTGGAAATCGAGGCTCGGTTGAAATGCAAGAAAGACCTGAATCTATAAATAGACAATTGAGCTGCAGTTTACTAATTTCGCGAAAAAGAATGGATTAAACATAGATTTGATTATTTCGTTTAGCATTAAAAATTAAAAAAAAAAATAAACAAGAAATAAAAAATATATGCATATATTTTTTTTTCACTGAAGATTTGGTTTAACGCCATGCAGGTTTCCACAACTGACTGACAGGTTTACTAGAGTGTGTTTCTTATTTTTAGATTGCTTGAATCATTACTCAATAGGGAGAAAAGACAAGATATCAGTTCCGCTGAACATCGCTTCATTCCTGTTTCCAAATCATTCCTCATTAATTATCACTCACCAGCAAAGGATTGTCTGAACATCATCAGTAAAACTTAGTCACGCCCATGTTGGACGTAATATGCCGTAAGTAAAATTCACTACCTGGTGTAACAGCTTAGGAGACGCAGAGAATATATTTTCTGAACCATCACTTACATCAAATTTTTTCTCCCTAATGGGACATAAAACGCAAAATCTCTGGTTGTCACTATTAAAGACAACCTTCATTTAAAATCATTACACCCTTAATTGCTACATTTCTCCCCCGGTGTGCTAAGGATATTTTTGCTGACGAGTGCGTCGGAATATGGTTCTATTGCTTCACACAAAGTTAAAAAAGAAAAAAAAAGAGTGACGTTCATACAGAGTTCTATTTTTACTCGTGACAAACGGTTGAACGTTACTCGGAAATTAAAGTTAAACATAAAATATGCATTGTGTTGCAGCATCAGCGAAACAAATACGGTTAAGATATGGACGTATCTTGTATATCTACAGCGCACAGTTCTCTGTATTTGGGTGACGTACCTAGTATATCTACAGCGCACAGTTCTTTGTATTTGGGTGACGTACCTAGTATATCTACAGCGCACAATTCTCTGTATTTGGGTGACGTACTTAGTATATCTACAGCGCACAGTTCTCTGTATTTGGGTGACGTATCTAGTATATCTACAGCGCACAGTTCTCTCTATTTGGATGACGTATCTAGTATATCTACAGCGCACAGTTCTCTCTATTTGGGTGACGTATCTAGTATATCTACAGCGAACAGTTCTCTGTATTTTGATGACCTACCTAGTATATCTCCAGCGCACAGTTCTCTCTATTTGGATGACGTATCTAGTATATCTACAGCGCACAGTTCACTCTATTTGGGTGACGTATCTGGTATATCTCCAGCGCACAGTTCTCTCTATTTGGATTACGAACCTAGTATATCTACAGCGCACAGTTCTCTCTATTTGGATGACGAACCTAGTATATCTACAGCGCACAGTTCTCTGTATTTTGATGACGTACCTAGTATATCTACAACGCACAGTTCTCTGTTTTTGGATCACGTACCTAGTATATCTACAGCGCACAGTTCTCTCTATTTTAATGACGAACCTAGTATATCTACAGCGCACAGTTCTGTCTATTTGGATGACGAACCTAGTATATCTACAGCGCACAGTTCTCTGTATTTTGATGACGTACCTAGTATATCTACAGCGCACAGTTCTCTCTATTTTGATGGCGTACCTAGTATATCTACAGCGCACAGTTCTCTGTATTTGGGTGACGTATCTAGTATATCTACAGCGCACAGTTCACTCTATTTGGGTGACGTATCTGGTATATCTCCAGCGCACAGTTCTCTCTATTTGGATTACGAACCTAGTACATCTACAGTGCACAGTTCTCTCTATTTGGATGACGAACCTAGTATATCTACAGCGCACAGTTCTCTGTATTTTGATGACGTACCTTGTATATCTACAACGCACAGTTCTCTGTATTTGGATCACGTACCTAGTATATCTACAGCGCACAGTTCTGTCTATTTTAATGACGAACCTAGTATATCTACAGCGCACAGTTCTGTCTATTTGGATGACGTATCTAGTATATCTACAGCGCACAGTTCTCTCTATTTGGGTGACGTATCTAGTATATCTACAGCGAACAGTTCTGTCTTTTTGGATGACGTATCTAGTATATCTACAGCGCACAGTTCTCTGTATTTGGGTGACGTATCTAGTATATCTACAGCGAACAGTTCTGTCTATTAAGATGACGTACCTAGTTTATCTACAGCGCACAGTTCTCTCTATTTGGATGACGAACCTAGTATATCTACAGCGCACAGTTCTCTCTATTTGGGTGACGTATCTAGTATATCTACAGCGAACAGTTCTCTGTATTTTGATGACCTACCTAGTATATCTACAGCGCACAGTTCTTTGTATTTGGGTGACGTATCTAATATATCTACAGCGAACAGTTCTGTCTATTAAGATGACGTACCTAGTTTATCTACAGCGCACAGTTCTGTCTATTTGGATGACGTATCTAGTATATCTACAGCGCACAGTTCTGTCTATTTGGATGACGTATCTAGTATATCTACAGTGCACAGTTCTCTTTATTTGGATGACGTATCTAGTATATCTACTGCGCACAGTTCTGTCTATTTGGGTGACGTATCTAGTATATCTACAGCGCACAGTTCTGTCTTTTTGGATGACGTATCTAGTATATCTACAGCGCACAGTTCTCTCTATTTGGATGACGTATCTAGTATATCTACAGTGCACAGTTCTCTCTATTTGGATTACGTATCTAGTATATCTACAGCACACAGTTCTCGCTATCTGGATGACGTACTTGGTGCATCTAAGGCGCACAGTTCTTTTTATTCGGATGACGTACCTGTTACGTTTACAGCCTAGCCAAGGGTTAATGCTAAATGACTTACCCTTAAAACAATGCTCTGTTTTTTTAAATCTATTTACTTTCTTTTACATTATAGGTACTGGAACTCACAATTCTACTTCTTTCGCACAAATATTTTCCTGTATGATCAGAATGTAAATTTTTGTTTACATAAAGCAATTTTTGATTAGCAGAACCGTTTCAGTAAATCCTCTGAAGTCATAAGCAGCATTTTAAGATCTGTAGAAAGCGTTTTAAAATTGAAAGATTTGCTTTTTTCCAACAGTTACCAGCAACATAAGGTAAAAGGCCAAGAGCAGCTGGCATTTACATTGTTGGTCAAATCTGTTTCAATTTCACCATAAATAAATGTTACAAACCATATCAGAAAAAGACTTACATGTTCTCCGATTTTATTACGAATATTCTAACGAATATTCTAACACTTCTGAACGGTTGAAAATTCGCATTACAATGTAGCAGATATCTACCATAAGCGTATAGTTTGGACGAGATGAGCCACTTTATTTGAGTGAGTTCGTGCGTCATCTGATTAAAAACCATATTAACAGATGCAACAGGTAGAAAATTTGGGCTAACATATCTTTTAAATAAAGATAGATAATCGCACAAGAACATTGGAAAGTAACAAGAGAACATTTGCTTCCCTTGAACTGTGAAGTAGTAGTAGTAGTAGTAGTAGTAGTAGTAGTAGTAGTAGTAGTAGTAGTAGTAGTAGTAGTAGTAGTAGTAGCAGCAGTAGTAGTAGTGGTAGTGGTAGTTGTAGTGGTAGTAGTAGTAGTTGTAGTAGTAGTAGTAGTAGTAGTAGTAGTAGTAGTAGTAGTAGTAGTTGTAGTAGTAGTAGTAGTAGTAGTAGTAGTAGTAGTAGTAGTAGTAGTAGTAGTAGTAGTAGTAGTAGTAGTAGTAGTAGTAGTAGTAGTAGTAGTTGTTGTAGTAGTAGTTGTAGTTGTTATAGTTGTAGTAGTAGTAGTATTAGTTGTAGTAGTATTTGTTGTATTTGTGGTTGTAGTTTTAGTGGTAGTAGTAGTAGTTGTAGTAGTAGTAGTAGTAGTAGTAGTAGTAGTAGTAGTAGTAGTAGTAGTAGTAGTAGTAGTAGTAGTAGTAGTAGTAGTAGTAGTAGTAGTAGTAGTAGTAGTAGTAGTAGTAGTAGTAGTAGTAGTAGTAGTAGTAGTAGTAGTAGTTGTAGTAGTAGTAGTTGTAGTAGTAGTAGTAGTAGTAGTAGTAGTAGTAGTAGTAGTAGTAGTAGTAGTAGTAGTAGTAGTAGCAGTAGTAGTAGTGGTAGTGGTAGTTGTAGTGGTAGTAGTAGTAGTTGTAGTAGTAGTAGTAGTAGTAGTAGTAGTAGTTGTAGTAGTAGTAGTAGTAGTAGTAGTAGTAGTAGTAGTAGTAGTAGTAGTAGTAGTAGTAGTAGTAGTAGTAGTTGTTGTAGTAGTAGTTGTAGTAGTTGTAGTAGTAGTAGTAGTAGTAGTAGTAGTAGTAGTAGTAGTAGTAGTAGTAGTAGTAGTAGTAGTAGTAGTAGTAGTAGTAGTAGTAGTAGTAGTAGTGGCAAGCACGAGTGAAACAGAGGCGACACTGCTGTCTAGCTATAAATAACTTTACTCATTGGTGTTCACTGCTGTGTGTTGTGTATAAGTGGGGTTTCATTTGCATTTGGCATGGCGTCACTTTGGCGACAGTCGCGCGATTTGGGACGGGCAGGCAGGTTATTTGAAAACTAAAAAATAGTTAACTCACACAAAACGTCTCTGTTGATAAAGAGGTTATAGGTTCATGTTTTTAAATGGTATAATATTCATTGTCTTGATCTTACCCCACCCCCCTCAAAAAAAAAAAAAAAAGAAAAAAAAATGCAACTAAAAATAATATGCATAACTGTTCATAATCGTGTCGAATTGTGTATTCAATATACAAAAATGCTTCACACCCAGTCCAAATGAGTTAAATGTAACAATTTCAACATTTTAAGGGATGATGCATTTCTTTGGCTTTTCTCGGGTGAACTTTCATTGAAATGGCAAAAAATAATCTCTGAAAACAAAATTTGTGGAAACGTTGAAAAAAGCGAGAAAATGATCTATTTTTGATGCATTTTTCACGCTTTAAAATGTGTCCATCTGTCACATAGGGACAAACAGCAAGACCTTAGGAATTCTTCCTGTTTTTTTGTATGAAGTGGAACTGAATTGTATACTTTTTTGATATTGTTTGATATTTTCTGCTGCTGAATCTAAATTTAATTCTTTTTTGACCATTTGACCTCCAGTTTAAGGTAACATGATTTGCTAATTTGTACACATGGTTGTTGTCCATATTATTTCTTATAAATAATATGATAAAAATTATTGATTTGATCTTTGCAGAAAAAGCAACACTTAACTCTTTTTTCAGTTCTATTTATTTTCTTTATAGCTTTTTTTTTTACTTTATTCCAAAAGAGATTTTTTTTTAAAATTACAAATTCAAAACAAATTAAATGCTACAGGTCCGGAAAACTCTTAAGTCAAAAGAACATGGGAAGAAATTACATTTGGATCATTCTAGAGCTATATCTGAGGGCTGAGTATGTTGCCAGTCAACTTGAGGCCTGTCCGTTAAGAAAATTGGTGATGTGCCCACACGTCACATGTACGCTTTCTGGGTCGTCTAACAACGCGCACGTCTTTCGAGCGGATTTTCACCCACTCCTGATACCTGATGGAGAATGCGGGCCACTCAACATCCCGAAATCTAGGAAACCTGAGAAACATCAGAAAGTGGGTCAGTGTTAGTTGCAGTGATGAAAATTAATTTGTTTGCAGTTATGTAGAGAGCGTTTTGTTCATACTGCTTGATTAAATTTACGGAGAACACAATTCAAAACAAAGTATAGCTAGATTTCGTATGGTCGTTCAGTATTCTATGTAATTTTCCGCCAAGGTTGGAAAAAACAATACTTTTCTTCAGTTACTCACCGAATTTAATCCTTATTACCAATAAAACACTTATAGAATCGGAAAAGTTTCATGGTGCCATACCTGCTCTAAGCCATCGTTTGAAGTAATAGTTATACAGTGTAAGGATAGGACATGAGATGGCATTGTTTATATATATATATATATATATATATATATATATATATATATATATATATATATATATATATATATGTCCGGCTTCACCCAGATACGGACCAATCAGATCATTAGTTTTCTTAAGTTGTGCTAAAATTTTCTATACTTATTTAAAATGCTTGCTTCTACTAAAGAAATAAAAGACCTACCCTCTGGAAGCAAAAAATGTCCACATCTCCATGACCGACCTGGTCAAAGCCTTATCTTCCTGTTCATCGCCAGTGCCACGCGCGACGGTTTCGCCAAACACAGCATCAATTTCGGCCCCATGAGGGACGCCCATCCATCCTGGCCAGGGGCTGCTCTTGAATTTCTCCTCAAAGCTATACATGTAGACATTTCCCCCGAGCAATGTGTATGCGCGAGCGAATTCAAGGACAGAGCATTTAACCAGGGAGTCCCCAGCGGCGGCGTCCAATATTCTCATACGGCGTTTGTTGGCGTCAGCAAACTCGCTGGAGTAGAGTGACAGAAGCTCATCTTGAAGGGTCGTGTCGTTTTCAGCAATGGTCAAGAGAACTCTTCGGAATGGTTCTTTATCGATAAGTCCTTCGTTTTCCAGTGGATAGTCGTCTTCAAAGCCATAAAGTACAGGTATGGTGCCTTCGTGTAAGTTGAGCCCAATGATAACGTTGGTTGCCTGGATGTCACCTTCCTTCAACAAACATTCTGGGTGATTGGGAAGAAAGTTGCCGTCTACGATTGGTCCAATAGGGACATCAAACCATTTGTCACCCAGAATCCACTGCCGATCAGTCAGAACTTCAGGGTCCACTCCCTGCAGACAGGACAACAATCCATCTCCAAGAGATACTGGACAGGATACATCAGCTGCAAGCTTGGACACTCTGTCGTTCATTTTATTCGTTTTCATTACCGCCCAGTAAGCAATGGGAGATCCGCTTTGCATGATGGCGTTTTTAAAGAGACCTTTAGACATGGGAGACAACAGATGGAAGCCAACACTAATAGCCCCAGTGCTCTGTCCAAATATGGTGATGTCGTCAGGGGACCCTCCGAGGTTAGCTGCATTGTCCTTGATCCACTTCAAAGCCATGACCTGGTCAAGAAGTCCAGCATTTCCTGGCACGTCTGCGTTGTTTTCCAGATACATGAAACCTAGAGGACCCATGCGATAGGCTATGGTGATCACAATAACCTCTTTCCTGGCCGCCAAATCACCTCCCTCATATTTGTCTATCAGAGCAGAGCCGGACCAAAACATACCTCCATGTATCCACACCATGATAGTCTTGGGTGAGTCTCCTGGCTGAGGTGCTTGTCGCCAAACGTTCAGGTATAGGCAATCTTCGTCTCTCGCGGTAACTGGATTCCATTGATCCACGCCTTCATGTCCGTCAAACGAGTAATCAATGGACTGCCAACAGGTGTTTGGCTTCACCGTGCCGTCAATGGGTGTGGAGTCCCAAGACTCGGCGGGCTCTGGTGCCCGGAAACGGAGATTTCCTACGGGAGGTTTGGCAAAAGGGATTCCATAGAAGACCTCGATAGTTTGATCCAAAAGTGACCTCTCAAAGCCAACAACGCTTCCAAGAGTTGTAGTGAGAACAGGGCCCGTTGGGTTGGCTTGAATTATCGAGATTTTTGTTGCACACACGACAAGAATCGCAAGACTTAACATATTTATGCCAGCCATTTTCTGTAAGTAGAAACAAACAAACAAAATCACCTATCTTGTCCGTCTTCTCATTAGATTCCATGCCCCTCTCAAAAAATAATCATGAACTGCTGTTGCACGCCAGGTACAACTAACCGAAGTACCAAAGTTGATTAGTATTTTGATATATGAAGATCCAAAAATGGTGTACAGAAAATTTGACAAAATGTCAATTTAAGAAGATTTTCTTTTTTTTTTCTTAACTTTGATGTATGTTATAAGAATAGAAGTCGTTCTTTATTATCGGGACTCATAATAAATTAATATTTTAATATATATATGTATATATATATATATATATATATATATATATATATATATATATATGATATATTTTACTTTTCAATAAAATGATTTCATTTTTTGGCATCCGTTTTTATTGACATACATCTCTCTTCAATTTTACAAATAATCCGAGAATAGAAATGATCAGAACTTGTTTTTTTTTTTTTTTTTTTTAAATTTGTATTTGTTTACTTTAGGAATTAAAAATTATTGTGATATGAATAATTTGATATACCTTTAAAATAGTTCACATTATACTCTATATCTGCATTCACATGCAGCGCACTGTCCCAAAAGACACTCTCCCAATGTTTTTTTTATAAACCATTAATGCACAGCTGATCACCTTTGTTGAGATTGTCGTGCGATAGTGGGTCGCTTGGTAAATGTTTATAGATTGTGTGACAATAAGTATTGACTGGATTATTAGTTGATAATGCTTCGACAATTGAAACCAAATAACAAGCAGTAATCAAATAGTTGGGACCGTACAACTCAGTAAGTGTAAATGAGTTTTTCAAACAGATATACATCGGCTTGGCAAATAATCAGAGCAGAAAGGTGATTCCCTTTCAAACTTGTTTGAAGCTCTTCCAAACATGCCACTAATAACTTACCAGTAATGGCGCTTTTCAGTCAACAGGGCACAGTTTGATATCTGGAGGATGAAACAGAAGAGTGATCAACGAAAACCTGAGTACTCGTGAATAAAGAAGATTATGATATCGAATTCCAATGAGCTACAGCTTTGATCAAAGCCTTTGTCGTAAAACATATCAAACCTGAAGCAAACCTCCTCTTGGATAGAGACAGGTTTTTATTGTCGGATCAAATAATGTATTAAGTAAAACAGTGAAGCTTACACTTCTTTTAAAATACAAGTAGTGTAAGTGGAAGTCTTAAAACATAGAATTAGTGTTATCAAAAAGGTTTTTTTTTAATTATATTTTATCATTTTTTTTAAACCGTTTTATTAAACTTTAATATCATGACTTTATTTACTGCAGTATTCTGGCAGATCATACAGGAAATGTTTTCTCTTAAAATTTAATTCCATTGTGTCTGCATTGTTACTAGATTTAGCGAGTTATAACTTTGTAAGGTGATAGTCCAAACTTACCCACTTGTTTGCTAGGTAATATAATACTGATCTCTAAACCATTCAATGATGCTCATATTCATTTGATTTTTTTAAAAATCGACAACACCAACACAGAATAATAAAATACAAAATCAAAGAAAGCGCAGATTTAGATTAACTCAATCTTTTCTTTTCTTTCCAACGTCCCATTATAATAAAATATCCTCTTTATTGAAGATCTAGACCAAGGCCTGCGAATCAATTTTTATGTAAATTAAGATGGTACAGGAGGTATATATATATATATATTTTTTTTTTTTTTTTCATAACTGTAAATTTGGAAAAAAAAATTCTTTTTCATATCCTTGACTTCGAAATAGATCTTAAATAGCTGTTTCGTTTAAAAAAGCAACATGATAATTTTCTTCGAAGAGACTCATATTTAACCTAGTGAGCTTACAGGATATTTTTCCATGGAAAAAAAACAACAAAACTATACCCGAATGCTGGGTACGGTTCTTTTTTATCATGGCAAAGCGTGTTGTTACCGAAAGGTGTGCAAACAGAAAACTTTCATTAGATCGAGTCGTGGGTCGGATTGGCCAATAAATGATAGTAACTTTAGTGGAGAAGAAAAAACGACAGTTTTGATGAAAAAATCAAAAGAGCAAAAACTTTTAAGAAAAGATAGAATGCGGCCGGTGGCAAAAGGACTCCGTTTTTTTTTACGCTTTAACAAATCAAATGTGATCCAATCTGGGAGTCTTCAGTGCCGAGGTTTTCCTCGCGACATAATCTGAACTTGAAACAAAACGAGCGGTTTTGTCTGACTAAACTATGTAACTAGCAAGGAAAATATAGATCTAGTTTTCCTCTCTAATTTCCCTCTCTGCTCACAGCGAACAAGTAATAATATATTATTTTTATACATACATATCAGTATATATATATATATATATATATATATATATATATATATAGATCTAAGTAGATATTTTCATAAATCCAAAACTTTTTGAATTAAAAGTGCAGAAAGCTATACTTGTAAAAATCCATTTAGAATTGAACAGTTGAACGAGAAATTTGAAAGTACCCGCTAAATGAACTCATAATGAATTTTTTTAAAAACAAAGTACTGGAAAAAACAATAATGCCTATCAAGTTCCATTGAGTTATTTATCATAGTTTAAAAAAAAAATAGTCATTGTTTTGAACAAAAGTTTCTATCTGAATGGACATAAGTCATACAATTTGAATAAAAGATCAACGAGGCTCGAGTTTAAGAAAATTTGCAAATCAAAGAAATGACATCGGCTTAGGGATTACTGTCAGAACTGGCACCAGAAAGCTTATTTTTAAGCCCCGACACTTTACAACTCTTATTCAATTGCATAGCGTTTATCCATAAACTAAATATTTACGCTTAAAAAAATAAATCCATTGCAGTTATAAATCAGAGCAAAATGTAATTGCTTTTCCTGTCTAAACCTTGCGTATGCCAGCTGACACCCGTTTTACAAACCAGAGATTATAAAGCTCGATTCATAACACAGGCTCGATTAAATCCCTTGTACTCAAATACACAAAACATTAGAAGAATGTTGCTTTACGTTTCCGTAATCTCTTAAGTGCGTCTCAGAGTGTTGTAAAGGGAAAAAGTTATGAGAAGCGCATCAAGATAATTATTTTGTTCTTCTTGTGTCTTGCGTACTTTTCAAACCTCCTATTTTATTCTTCGCCTCCTTACTTTTTTAACTCTTCATAATTTTTCTTGCGCTTAATGCCATCTTCAATCTATCTCGGGCTTTGTTTGTTCTCTGTTGTCCTTAGTCTCTTCTTCCTCTTCTCTCGAATTTAATCTTTTAAACTGAAAAACCTTGTACCGTAGACCGTATTATCGGTACTGGGTTTTAATTTTTTATTTATGCTTCGTATTCATTTAACTTAATGTTTTTATTTAAAAAATTTACCTTACATATTTTTCATATTATTATTTTTTTTTTCTTCAAATGCAAAGAACCCGAAAATGAAAAAAAAAGCAATAAATCAAAACAAAACAAAACAAAAAGAGTTATTGATGCTCTTTAAAACTGATAACAGCAGAAAGACTTTCGGCTTTACGCTCTCACCAAACACAAAAACAAGGACAGGAAACAACAAACAGAGATTTACATGCAGATAACAAAATGAAACTTAAAAGTAGTTTATATACACACATACACACACACATATGCATGTAAATCTCTGTTTGTTTCCTGTCCTTGTTTTTGAGTCTGGTGCAAGCGTAAAGCCGAAAGCGTATGTGCTGTAAATTGTTTTGTAAGTTTTAAAGAGCTTCTCTAACTCTTTTTGTTTTTATGTTTCTTATAAATTGTCGTAGCTTACCATTTACTGATCAACAGTCAAAATTAATGTCGGACTTATAGGCCTTGGCGGCCAACCAAACATTTTAAATGGTTGAACAATACAAGACAGACATAAAGTTCAAGGTGCAATCTCTTTCTCGCACTTGAACCTTAAACTGTTTTCAGGAATTTAAATAGTTGACAGTTCAGTGCTTTTATTTTTATTTTTTAGGAAATAACAGAAGATATTATACACCTTATTTCAAGAACCATAGATTTCTTTTTCAAAAGGAAAACCAACAGTCTAAAATTTCTATCCTTTAAAGCAGTGCAGAAAAAGGAAACATTTGTTTTGCTAATCAGCAACAAAAAAAAAAAAGTGTAGACGAGTTTGTGCTACTGAAAAAAGTTGAGCAGCAGTAGATATAACTTGTTATCTATACATACCAGTGTTCTGAGCTCGTATTCTGTGGCCCTGGAGGCAGGGGATGGCAGACGATATAACCTGATCTGACCGAACCAGTTTTATTTATACTGAAATCTGAGCAGACGTGAGCAGCTTAGTATGCAACGTGGCCTCAACTTCATGACAGGACAAAAAAAAAGGTAAGATTTATGAAATTAATATTTATGATTGGATTAACTTATTTGTGAAATTGTTTAATCAGGATTCGATAGGATAAGTTAGAATTATCAAGCTAACCAAAAGGACAAAAAACTAAAACATTTTGATGACAAATCCTTTATTCTTATATCCATGGTGACGTTGATTTCAACTAACAAAGGACTATAACAATAGAAACTGCTTTTGAAATTCGACAGTCGCCCTGGCCTCTTAGCCCCATTTATGAAAAAATTAGCTCATATCCTATAAGAAATTGCACTCCTTTTGCCTGGTCGGCTGATTGGCTGTTTGAGTTTGATCAAAGCATTTAAACATTCAATCTCCATGTGAGCGGATTTCTGTCTTTCTGTTAAGTGCAAATGTTTGATTTATTGTTGATTCACAAAGACACACAGGAGTTCTAGCTCTAAAGGTTTACTCAATGGGGGAATGGATTAAGCATTTTTAATCTGAAAAAGTATGTCTCCTCATGAGGTGACCGCAAAATACTCTTGCATCTCAAACGTCACTCTTGCTTTAATTGGAAATCGGATAAACTTCAGTATCGTTGTAGTTGTGTAGCTTTATTGAGTCCCTTTCTTACTCTTGGAAACCTATTCTTATTTTGTACCTTAAAATTGAAGAGATTATCCAGTTGATCTATATATAAAGATAAAAATTTAGCTTTTTGACTTTACAAATGTTAAGAGAACAAAAAGCTAAACGAAAATTCGACAGTCGATTATATTTTTTACAGCTGAGGCATGACACTTTGCTTTGTTGGTTTTGTTAATCTTTCCCGTCTGTAAAGTTTCATCTCATTGATGTGGACGTCAACTGGTCCTGTGACGAAAAAAAATATGTATTTTATTTCATTCGACATTTACTATAGGAGGGTTAATTTACTAAGGCTAATCTATCATGCGCGCAGTGGCAGAGACACATGTCTTAAGTTAACTGTTCTATATGCTATTCTATCACTTTGCCTCCTCCAAAAACTTTGGGATGCTCACAAAGTATAGAACAAGTCCAAAAATGTTATCTGATCCTGTTGTTGCTCACATGCCATTTTATCTTTGGTCGCGAGAGGCGCATGAAGCAGAGAAAATGTTTTGCATGATTTCTTTGAATATTATCGTTCATAACTGAGGTTAGGTTGCTGTGGATATATCTTCAAGTAAATTACATTGTGACCTGAGAAGTGAAGTTTTCAATCCCCTCATTCTCTTAATAACAATCAGGTACCACATTAGACCATAATCTATATAATTAGTGGGAGTTATAATCTCATTGTTTTTCGTTCGCTGAAATACCATAATATGAAAACGTGTAATGCCTAAAATGTTTAAACGCTTTGGTTTATAAAGGTGTAGATGCATCTTTAAAATCAAAGGTTCAATGTCCACTGAAAATCATTTTAACGAATATTTCGTTTAACCTCTATTGAGATTTTATTTGAATACCTTACAATTTTCTTTGCTCGCGAGAATAAACACTTCATGAACGACGAAGTTGTCCTGAGCTGGAAAGTCGCGGCTAAACAACATCCTCGCCACATGTTTCACAAGTGGGTCAAATCGTGGAATTTCTACATCAGGAAACTTGCAATGATTCAGAGAGCGGATTTGAAACGCCAAGTACGATTTCTTATATTAGTGACAGTTTTCGTCCTTATAAAGAAAGAGTCGGAAGCCGATGAAGAAGTAGAATAGATATAAGAAGCTGAAAAAAAATGAAAAGTGAGCATCGAATCTGTTTCAAGTATCGGGAACATTAAAGGCAGGTTTCTCTCAACATGTTCATTGACGGTGTTCTTGGTACTTCTACGGTGCAGAGGTAAGTAACTTCCGTTGAACAAATTGTTCGGCTAACTTATCTTGGAGTTCGGCGGATGATAGTGTCTGTATGATGATACCACCGAAAATGTGTGTGTGTGTTTTTAGTGATTACGACTGAGTTGAAATTAACTTTCTAGTTATTTTGTCTTACATGTGTGCTTTGTTTTGAATGATTTTGCCCAGGACTAGATCTAGACTTGTTTTTTTTTTTTTTTTTTTTAATGTTAATCTTCATCATCTGCAATATTTGATAAGAGTTGCATATCTAGTGATTTTAATCTAGTTACGGTTTCTAGCCTGGATCTTTAAAGAGGGAGATCACGACCATACATTTTGGCACACTTTTTATGTTTTAATTTGCGAATTTCCATGGGAGCAATTCATTCTGTAATTACAGATTTGTTTCAAAACAATAATCGAATAATCTGACTTTGTGATACTCACTGTCTTTCCCATCTTTAAACACAATTTGTTAAAAATAGAATAAAATCCATTATTCTTAAGAAGAAATGTATAAATCTCAGGGATTATGAAACCAACACAATTCATGACGAAATAAGTATGGTTTAATAGCTTGGAGCGTTTACTTTAAGCTGCGTTGGGTTGAGTCGATTAAGAATAAAATTCAAACACTAGGATAGTAACAATTAGAGATCTGATAAAAAGTATAGCTCTCTATACAAATATCATTTTTTCTTCTTGTTGTCAGTATTTCTTTTTTTTTTTTTAAGGTATATGTGGTTACTATAACGACTGTGACAAATTGCTCATCTCCTTTATTCAAAAAAAAAAAAAAAAAAAAGCAAATGGATTACTGGCTCTTTTTGGTGGCTAGAGTGTTGGATATCTGCTGTTTAATTATTAAATAACTTTACAAGGTCTGTTGCATCCATTTGTATTGACAAATATAACAAATTTATCTACATTTCAGTAATTAGTGTTTCTCATTGCTATCTTTGGAAATGGTTTCCATTTTGTACTCAAAGGGTGTTAGAAAGGATAAACCTCTTGTGCAAGAATTACAGAAACAAGAATTAAAAAAAAATTGATATCAAAATAATAGAAAAGAACATATAATTGATCTGTACGGTTTCACAAATCAGACGTATTTTTGAAAAGGCAATGAAATGAAAGGGAGGGAGATTAAAAAAAAAAAAAGAAGTTTTGAATTTAGATAGGAACAGTATACTGGTAAATGATAATACTGAAATCGACCAAATTATTTTTTTTTCGATAACGTGCAAACTTTTCGCTAAACTTTCCATGCCTCTTTGATATCGAGCTACAACTGTCAACCATTATATCTATAAAGGCAAATGTCTTTTTGTTGAATGTTGTTTTTTATTACTCCTTTCCTTTTTCTTTGATTCTCCAATCTCGCTGTTGGGATTCAGCAAGGCGACTCTAGTTCTCCTGATTATGCTCTTGATCGCAAGTGTTCGTTTTTCTTTTAACTCAATCACTCTTTGCCACTGACTACATTTTTAAATGAAAAAAAATCATATTGCTCGGATATCACATGTTTATTTGGTCATTGTGGGAAAAAACTAACTGATTATGCAAATCACAATCTATTGTTATAGATCCTTTAAACAGTCATGTGTGTATGTTTGATTAAATCGACAGCTATTACTTTCCTAAAGGCGCTGCATATTTCTGTCTGCATTCATAGCTTTTTGAAAAGCGCTGAAAAGAAAAATCTTGGAACGAAGAAAATCAGCTCATTAGGCATATTACGAGAGATGCATTTGAAATTATGGTCCATTTTGATTTTTTAGCTTTGTTTTCAACTGGTCTGTGATCTACGTGTCTTATATATTATTTGAATAACGAGCAAAACTTGCAAGGGGTTTATTTCCTCTTGTTTATGTCTAGTCTTTTTAGCTACTACCATGTAAAGTTGTTTATAACTTGTGAAAAAAAAAAACAACAAACAAACGAATAATACCGTGCTGAAAATTTTGATCTCTATAAACTAATTTCTATATGCATTGTTTTCGGGTAATAATTTCGATGTAAATTGCAAACATTTTGTTCGCCGTCTTTTTTTCTCAAAACTATTTTCTTTATATTTTCTGTTCATTTCACTAAAGTTTTAAGTGACATGAGCTTCATCAATGACTGCCAATAAACAAGTATTGTTTATTTACTTTACAATAATAACTGATGATTTCATCACTTCAGATAAAGAATATTGGAGAAAGACTGGTGTTCTAGTGTATTGCAAAAAAAAAAAAAACCTAGGGAAAAAAAAAAAGAAAAAAAAACAAAATCAAACAAATGCAATCTTGCTTTATAACATAACTCTTTATTCTACCTAATTTTGTTAATTACATTCAAGTATCGGGTTGACAACCTCACACAAGCAGTAAATGGATTAAAACCTTCAAGAAAAAAAATTCTGCAGGCAGATAAAGAAAGGGTAGAAGTTTCAAAGTAGATTTTTTGGAGGCAATTGAAGCGGAACCTATATTTTAGAGCTATATATTTGAGGGCTGAAGCTGACCTCAGTCCATAGACAAATTGATTAGTTAGAGAATGCGTCTGGGTCTCAAAGATAACTTTTTTTGTAACAAAAGCAGAATTTAGAGTTAGATCTGACAGCTGAAACTCATATTAGTTCATAGAAAGATTCATTTGTTAGGAAAATTGGTAATGCGCCAACACGTTGCACGATTGTTTTCTCGGTCGTCTAACAACGCGCACGTCCTCCGAACGGATCTTAACCCATTCATGATACTTGATTGTGAATGCGGGCCACTCAACATCCCGAAACCTAGGAAACCTGAGAAACATCAGAAAGTAGGTCAGTGTTAGTTGCCGTTATGAAACATTTGTTTGTTGCTATGAAACAAGCTTTGTTGTCCATCTTGAGTAACAGCCTTTAATTAGGCAGCTCTAAGATGAAAGTAATTCAATGCAAAGCATGACTAGAATTTGTATCATCGTTGGGATTCCTACTCGAGTCTCTAAGGAAATGTATTCTTTGCAAAGACCATACATTTATCATAGTACTGGTAGATAGCAAGACAGACTACACCGAGAAAGAGCATTTTAAGAGAAGAATCTAAATGTTTTCAAGGCTTAACTAAATCTCTCATTCGTTTTTAATGTCTACATCTTCAAAGCGTTTTCATATGAAGGATAATAAAGTAGTGCGCATACGAATGGGGGAAATGAAAACACTAGTTATTTTCGGGCATACACCCAGTTGTGTCGAAAAGTATCTTTTCAAGCAAACTTTGTTTTTCAATATAACATGTTTTAAAGCTTACGCAAATAAGTTTCTGTACTAGATAAAAAGATCGTTTCACCTTTGAAATTAAAACAACTTACCCTCTCGAAGCAAAAAAAGACCACATCTGCATGATCGCCTTGGTCAGATCCTTATCTTCTGGCGCGTTGCCAGATTTATGTTCGAGTGGGTCACCGAAGACAGCCTCGACTTCTGCCCCATGAGGAACACCCATCCATCCTGGCCAAGGGCTGCTCTTGAATTTCTCCTCAAAGCTATACATGTAGACATTTCCCCCGAGCAATGTGTATCTGCGAGCGAATTCAATTACAGAGCATTTAACCAGGGAGTCCCCAGCGGCGGCGTCCAATATTCTCATGCGGCGTTTGTTGGAATCAGCAAACTCACTGGAGTAGACGGTCAGAAGTTCTTGTTGAAGGGTCGTGTCGTTTTCAGCAATGGTCAAGAGAACTCTTCGGAATGGTTCTTTATCGATAAGTCCTTTCTTATCCAGTGGATAATCGTCCTCAAAACCTTTGAGCACAGGAATAATGCCTTCGTGTAAATTGACTCCCATGATAACATTGGTTGTCTGGATATTACCTTCCTTCAACAAACATTCTGGGTGATTGGGGAGAAAGTTGCCGTCTACGATTGGTCCAATAGGGACATCAAACCATTTGTCATTCAAAATCCACTGTCGATCAGTCAGAACTTCAGGGTCCACTCCCTGCAGACAGGACAACAATCCATCTCCAAGAGATACTGGACACGATACATTAGCTGCAAGCTTGGACACTCTGTCGTTCATTTTATTCGTTTTCATTACCGCCCAGTAAGCAATGGGAGATCCGCTTTGCATGATGGCGTTTTTAAAGAGACCTTTAGACATGGGAGACAACAGATGGAAGCCAACGCTAATAGCCCCAGTGCTCTGTCCAAATATGGTGATGTCATCAGGGGATCCTCCGAGGTGAGCTGCATTGTCCTTGATCCACTTCAGAGCCATGACCTGGTCAAGAAGTCCAGCATTTCCTGGCACGTCTGCGTTGTTTTCCAGATACATGAAACCTAGAGGACCCATGCGATAGGCTATGGTGATCACAATGACATCTTTCCTGGCCGCCAAATCACTTCCCTCATATTTGTCTATCAGAGCAGAGCCGGACCAAAACATGCCTCCATGTATCCACACCATGATATTCTTGGGTGAGTCTCCTGGTTGAGGTGCTCGTCGCCAGACGTTCAGGTATAGGCAATCTTCGTCTCTCGCGGTAACTGGATTCCATTGATCCACGCCTTCATGTCTGTCAAACGAGTAGTCAATGGACTGCCAACAGGTGTTTGGCTTCACCGTGCCGTCAATGGGTGTGGAGTCCCAAGACTCGGCGGGCTCTGGTGCCCGGAAACGGAGATTTCCTACGGGAGGTTTGGCAAAAGGGATTCCATAGAAGACCTCAACAGTTTGATCAAAAAGTGACCTCTCAGAGCCAATAACGTTTCCAAGAGGTGTAGTGAGGACAGGGGCCGTTGGACTAGTTTGGGCTATCGAGATTATTGCTGCGCTCACAACAAGAATTGTGAGACTTGACCAATAAATGCCAGCCATTTTCTGTAGAATGAAAATCTCCATAAAATTTTATGAAAGAAGAAAAAAAAAAAGAATGGATATCTTTTACAGATATCCGCAATTTGAAATGCTGTTATTAATTCTAGAGCAATTAAGACTTATTTTATGGAGTAACTTAATTATCTTATAAAATGAAAAAAGGAAAGAATTAAAAAAAGAACAAGAAAAAGAAATTAAAAACTGCAGAAGATTTGATTAATAAATGTATCATTTTGCAATCTATAGAAAATTCGAAATGCTTTTTCCTGCCACATTTTTTCACACCTTTTAATCGGCGATTTTCATACATATGGCTATATTTTTAAAAATATCATTCACAACATGCGACTTTTCTCATATTAAAAATAATTTGGAAAACAATGTTTTATTTGGTCCTCAGGGTAAGGTAATTTTGTGTCTGAGCCAAAACATACTTGATTTATTATTACTAATGTAGGACCTTCTCTTTGTGGTTTACGTTGCCCCCTATTCTAGAGATTCAGATCTTTTTCTGTTGCATATAAACAAAACATAGTTCCAGTCAAGACTACATTTAGCAACCGTAGAAAGCCAGTTTTAATTTTGATTTAACAGGTAACCACAACAGCAAGTCAAGATTGGATTGATCGACTATATCAAGACAAGATTAGATCTAACGACCATATTAAGACATGATTAGATCTAAGGAACATATCAAGACAAGATTAGATCTAACGAACATGGCAATTCAAGATTAGATTTAACGACCATAATTATTAAGACACGATTAGATCTAATGAACATATCAAGACAAGATAAGATTAAACGAGCATGACAAGTCAAGATTAGCTCTAACGACCATATCAAGACTAGATTAGATCTAACGATCATATCAAGACACGATTAGATATAACGAACATATCAAGACAAGATTACATCTAATGACCATGGCAAGGCCAGTTTAGATATAACGACCGTAGCAAGTCAAGATTAGATTAAGCGACCATGGAAAGTAAAGATTAGATTCAGCGACAATGAGAGGTCAAGATTAGATTTAGCGACAATGAGAGGTCAAGATTAGATTTAGCGACAATGAGAGGTCAAGATTAGATTTAGCGACAATGAGAGGTCAAGATTAGATTTAGCGACAATGAGAGGTGAAGATTAGACTTAGCGACCCTACGCGAAGCCAAGATTTGGTTTAGTGGCCATGGCAAGTCAAGATTGATTTATGTACCATGATAAGAGATAACTTGATTTTGTGATCGACAGCTGTCTCAAAAAGAATCTACATAAAACGATGATGAAAGAACTTACTTTTGATATTCATAATTACAAAAAACAATTTTGAACAAATAATAAAAAGTGACATTTGGGGAGGCAAAAAGCAGAATCAGTATAATTTAATCAGTTAAGAGCGAAAAAAATTATAGTTTGAGAGTGTATCATGTGTCAACACTTTTTCATTCTCAATTTGATCGCATGCATTTAAACCTTTAATAAAAAGAACAACACTGCAATAGTTACCAGCAGTAAAAAGAAATAGATTATCGACAAACTAAAAAACCCGATCTACAAACGAGGCCTGATGTCAAGTTGATCGCATGCAGTTAAACCTTTAATAAAAAGAACAACACTGCAATAGTTACCAGCAGTGCAGAGAATATCACAATAAAAAGAAATATATTATCGACAAACTGAAAAACTCGATCTACAAACGAGGCCTGGTGTCAAATTGCCGAGTCTGGGGTGCATGTGTGAATTTAAAGATGCTTATAAATGGTCTTGATATCCCTCCTTTTACTTACATGATCGAGATATATGCCTCCACCTATCTATCTTTACTAGAATCTAGATACCTCGATAATTTTAATTTCTAGCATAAAATTACGATAAAGAATTTAATTCCTTTTGGAATTAAAAAAAATCAACCTAATATTTTATTCTTTCCCAGTCCATCATAAAGAATCTATCCAAAGGAATCAACTACCGTCTAAATATAAATAAAAAAAAAACAAGAAGTATTCAAACAACGCTCTCAAGAGGAGCGGATTCGACCAACCGTTGCACTACAATGATGATATAAAATCTGCACATGTCAACACAGAAAAAAAATAGTAAACGGAGAAGAAAAATAACTTGGTTTAACCAATCATTCAATTTATACGTAAAAATGAACGTTGCAAGAAACTTCCTTAATCTAATCGACAAACAATTCCCCAAAACTAATAAGCTCCATAAAATTATTAACAGAAAAACTATAAAAGTCAGCTACAGTTGTATACCGAATGTGAACCAAACGATCACGAATCACAACAAATACTTGCTACAGGGACACAGCAACAAGAAAAAAAACACCAGACAATGTAAAACTGCCGAGAAAAAGCAAGCTGCCCATTGGATGGAAAATGTTTAACAAAATGTGTTATATACAAAGCTACAGCGACAGAGACAACAACAAAGAATCAAGAAAGTTGTATAGGACTCACTGACAACGAATTTAAAACCAGATACAAGCAACATAAATCATCATTCAAACTTGTGCATAGGAAGAAAGATACGAAGCTCAGTGAGCACATTTGGGAAATAAAAGACAAGAATATCGAACACACCATCCAATGGGAAATCATATAAAAGTCAAACCATATATGCCAGAAAAAGCATGTGCAAACTTTGCTTGACAGTAAAAATATCAAATTTTAACCAAAACTCCCTCCCTAAACAAAAGAAAGATTATCTCTCATTGCGTGCACCGAAAACGTTTCCTGCTGTCAAACGTAAACACAAAGCACCGACCATTACCCACAGCCATCTGAAGAGAGCCGAAAGGGCTCGAAAATCTGGAGTCATGGCAAACAAAAATTTAAAATTTAAACTAGGTAATCAATTTTGTTATTATCATTATTAAGCTCCCATATATATATATATATATATATATATATATATATATATATATATATATATATATATATATTGCTTTCTCTCTGCCTTACGTGTGACACCCACTGGCAAGCTACTCCTAAGAATATGTACTGTAAGTAATAGTTTTAAAATCTTGATCTATTATAAAAGATCCTCTTAAACATACACTATCATATAGGTTAATGCATTTTTTCGGGAGTTCATAACTTTGTTAAACGTGGTTAAGAAATTCTATACATAGATTAGGAAAGTACAGAATTCGCAGTTACTGATTTTCCTCCTTTTCTTGCGTTTATTTGCTTTTTGAGTAGAGTTGCGTAAAACGCTTAACTGATTTTATATTGGAATATCAATAAAGTGCAAGCAAAACTTTAATTTCTATTAATGGTACTGCGATTTCTTTCTCAAGAAGGTAGTGAAAATATCTTGTTTGCATTATACGTCTCTATCTTTTTTGTTTTCGAAATTTTTTAACCAAAACAACATCGAAGAAAGAATGGAACAGCCTTTGAAAATAGCCACAATCTAATGAAAAGAAATAAGTTTATTAATTTTATTCAAAAAAAAAAAAAAAAAAAAGAAAGAAAGAAAAAAGAAATACATTAATAAATATGGAAACGATTATTCAAAGTACAAACTGTTTTTAATTTTTTAAAATAGTTTTTTGAAAGTTTTTGTTTTGTTTTTACTGTTTATTTAAGCTTTTATTTCTCACTTCGAACATATTTTTCAATTTCCACTTGCAGGAAAGATAAAAGATCAACTTGTAGGCGGGATATATCAAAGAATTAAAAAGAAGAAACACCAAACTCATTTGGAAGGATAGCTTTGTAGTTAAACGATTTGCATTATTTAAGGGAATGACAATATTAAATTGAAACCAATGAATTTATCTCCTTTCAATATTCAATCAGATTTTTTGAATACAGATTTTTAAGATAAAATATTGTATTCCATGCTTTAAAAAGTCTTCTGTTATATTATCAAGTTAGTAAAACTAACTGTGGCAAATGGAAAAAGATACTTCTCTTTTATACATACCTTACCACTCGTCCTCAGTAGTTCTGTAAACAAGGATTGCGAGAGTATGACCTGACTGGTAAGATCGCAGCTTTATTTATAATGAAATCTGATCATACTTGAACAGCTTAATTTTCAAAGTGGCTCCAACTATACGACCCAAAAAAAAAAAATTTTAAGATGAGAAATTGATGTAAATGAAAGGATTATTTTGTTTAATGAAAGGATTATTTTGTTTAATGAAAGGATTATTTTGTTTCAAATACAAATTCATCTTTGGGTCTAATAGGATGAGCTGCAATTATCATGTGTTTACGACTGGGACATGAGCTTTTACATTTTAAAACCACTCCATTTTAATCTTGAGCTGGTGTTTCTAATTTCAACTAGCTATCTTAATGCTTGGAATTTACCTTTCAACGTCAAAATGCTCCTTGTATCTTTACCTCGTTTGAAACATTTGAATTCATTGTTTGTTTTGTTTGTTGAATTGTATTGCTGTTTGAAAGTCATCAAAGCATTACTAGACTCGATGTCATATCAGTGTCTTTTTATTACATTACCACTTCAGATTATTGCTGGCTTCTAGAATCACGGGCACTAAAAGTCAAACGGATTAAATCAGTCTTAAGTTAAAAAAAACTTTTCCCTGGAAATGGTTAGAACAAAAACCTGCATCTGAAATGTTTTTTCTCTTTACCTTGCAAACCCGATTAATTCAAGTCCCTCTGTTGTCATGCGGCTTATCTTTAAAAGAAAAACTAAAGATTCTCCGGTTGGCTAAATGAGTTTGTGATCAGTTTAACTCTAGAAGGCATAAGTTTTAACTCGATAAAAACAAGAGGATTTAGAAACTGAAACAGGGAAAGTTTGGACGTTGATATATTTAGACCCCGGGAATAGAGTAGTTTTACATTGTTTATATTTTTTTTTGACCAGTGAAAGAAGCGCACTGCACGTGCATGCAGCATTAGACTAATTTAATCTTTTTAGCATCACTTTTATCAAAATTAGCGTACCAGACTGCGCATTTTTAACAAGTAAACTTCCTACGTTTTGGAAGTTTACTCCGAGTTTGAAAATGCAAAATCTGATTTGAATGCTACAATACAACTTTTTAGTTAAATCTTTGTAAGGCTGATTTTGGGTAGACCTCCTAAAAATGCGTTCACGTTTGTAAATAGTTCGTTTTGTATTACTATCATTATTATTATTATTATTATTATTATTATTATTATTATTATTATTATTATTATTATTATTATTATTATTATTATTATTATTATTATTATTATTATTATTATTATTATTATTATTATTATTATTATTATTATTTTCGTACTTTACATTATTATTGTTATTGCTATTAACATTGATAATGCATTGCTGTTATTGATGTTGTTAACGTTTTATTGATTAAGGGGTGTGTGTGTGGGGGGGCGGGGAGTAAAAGGTAGGGAAAGGGGGGGGGGGGGGCATTAGTTCGAAGGTGAGAGCTCCAAGACATCATGATTATTTCTAAAATTGTTTGTATATTATTATATATAATTTTATAACTTTCATAAGTCTCGAACATCGTTCCTATACTTTAAACATTCAATATTTCTTTTTACGGTTTTTGAATTGCTATCTCCAAGGCACTGCATCCACATCTCATCCTCCCACTGCGGTTTTTTGCTTGTATTTCTCTCCTTTGTTTCTTGTGCACACCGCCACACTTTCTCGAAGCAAGCAAACAGAAAGACATACAAGGTTTGATCAAAAGAATATTTCTCTCAGTCTCAATGTTGAATCTTTTGCAATTTGAAAATTCTTTTTTACCTAGTATCTATATTTATGGACATTTA
Source organism: Elysia crispata (assembly GCA_033675545.1). Classification (NCBI taxonomy): domain Eukaryota; kingdom Metazoa; phylum Mollusca; class Gastropoda; family Plakobranchidae; genus Elysia; species Elysia crispata. Next base: position 357,411 of record JAWDGP010000957.1, read on the forward strand.
TACTCGTGCAAAGTAGCGTTTACTACTTAAGCATTCACATAAATTTATTCCTAGCATACTAACCTATTATCCTTAACACTGAGCATGTCTTAACGAGGTTCCAGACTGCCATCTTTGACATTGACCATGTATTCACGTGGTTCCCTACCACCACCCTTGAAAATGGACATGTACTTTTTAAAAGTATATTAATTTGTTTAATGTAAATACTGCAGCATCTCGCACCGAGCGAGTGATTTATTTATCGCGCGCGGGGTAAGTGACAGCACATCACTTCTGATACCTGATCTCAGTGCCAAGCCCTGCTTTGCTTATCATTCACCAGGGTGGGGAAACGTGAATTTACCCGACCGCTCTACAGCGCTTGTACAACGAGAATTGGGCTTTGACCCTCGCGCTTGCCTTGTCCTCTTATAAAACAAGTCGGGCAATTCGAGATTTGCTCGACTTGGCTAATTTTTGTGATATCTTGAGGAAAATTTTCTTTTTATGAATTGAGTTAATACATTAAGGCCTTTATGGTCTCTATGTCGATTCTACGAATAGTTTTAACCTTTAATAAGTATGAATATTATTCTTAATACTTATATTATATTTTTTTTAATCTTTTTTATTTAAAAACCAGGTGTAAATAAAAAAAAAAATACTTTAATATTAGTATAGTTCAAACTGGTAATACGGTATAACTGAAAAACAAAGTAGGGTCAGACGGCCATTAGGAAATTGGCCACGGTGCTGTGATATTAATGGCATCTGAAAATATTGGACCTGCCGGCCAAGTCATCATCCCTAGTTCCCTACGCTTACCCCCTCTTACCTTTCTCTTTTGTGAACAATCATTTCTTATAATAGCTCCCATGAGCCTTAAGTTAATCTGTTGTACATGTGTTGTTGCACGGTAAACTTTGCGCTGCATTGTCACTTTTCAGAACTGTTGCGAGACACTTAAATGGGTTGAACTAGAGTTGTAAGAATTGTTTATTGTGTGAATGCGTTCTACCTTAACTAGATCTAGATCTATACACATGTTTATGCTTGATTGTAACCAAATATCGCTCAGAGTACATTATGAATAAAGTAGATTAATTGTTGGCAAGGTCTTTCAGTTCAAGCCAGGAAAAAAGTTGAAAATCTAAGTTAACGTTTAGGGCCGCACCAGCCTAGTGATTTTTTTAAAAATTCAGCTCTTATATAAGTAATAGAACGATCGACATCAACTCTCAAATCAAGAAGGATCATTGTTTTCTTCAAAGCATTTGAGTCAATAAATCTCTTTTCTTTCTTTCGTTTTCTCTTACGTTCTCAATATACTAATTAAAGATGAAAGCCTTGTAATTTTTTTTCATACTTGTGTGCAACGATTAGGTCGCTGAATTCAATATTGATGTTATTTTCATTGCGATTGAAGCGTAAAGCTTCCACTTCACCAGAGATGTTTTTGAAGACACAGACCGTAGTTGATAATATCAAAATTTACTGAAAATGTTGGGTGCAAACTGTCTTTTTTACACGCGGCTACTGTCAACTATTGTCCTATCTATATAGACACAAATCTTGTAATTGAATGGGTCTGTTATTCCTCTCCTTCCTCTTTTATTCTCTTTCCATCTCCCTGTTAGAATTCAGCGATGAGATTCTAGTACTCCTCATATGCTCATAATAATAATTGCAGAAGTTGTTTTTTTTCTTCTGGGAACATTAAATTGGATCTGCGATGAATACTCGCGATGCCCGGAAATCCTAAGCTTACTTGTGCTATGTGGAATAAAACTAATTAACTTATTTTGGAATTTCAAATCTATTAATAGGTCCTTTAAACTTTCATTTGTATAGATTTAAATAAATCGCAGCTTTGACTTCCCAGAAGGCGCTGCATTTTTATGCGTTCATTTGTGGTTTTTTAATATGCCTTTAAAGGAATGATAAAAGTCCGGAACAAACAGAATCAGCTTATCAATTATGCACATTACAAAAAGATGTTTTTTGTACCTCTGTTTTCGACTAAGCTGGGGTCGAAATGTCTTAATGTATTTAAAATAAATGAACAAATGTTTCAAGGAGGTTATTTCCTCTTGCGACCATGACCTTCAGCACAATTGTTAAATGCTTTCGCTCATAGTCTTTTCAGCTGGTACCATGTAAAGCTGCTCAAAACTTGTGAAAAAAAAACCCACAATAATACCGGTAATATAAGGGGTATGCTAAAAACATATGATGGTCGAAGTCAATTAATTATTTCTACAAACAACTATATTCATAAGTGATAGAAGTAGACTCGTGAGTTTTCTAACTTGGATAAATCATTAGAAAATCATCCACACTCTAATCCTTAATGATATATTAAATTTGTCGATTTAAAAAAAAAAAATCTCGATCTGTCCGATAATATGATTTTGGGCAACCACTGATCTAAATCCAGAGTGCAAACTTTGAGCCAAGATCGACATATTATAGGCTATGTATAAAACAAAAAGCACGATCCAGATTATAGATCTAGATTAGATTAATCAAAAAACCAGAACCATATTAAAGTTTGGAAAAGAATATTCATAAGAAATAATTTATAGATTTAATTATTAAAATCACCCTTGAGTGGTTTTATTGGCTGTGGATGAAACTTTTGGGACGAGTAGGTCTAAATCTATTTTGATCTATCTACTTATATAAGCTTATGGATTTTACGTTTTCGCTTGAGCGAACCCTTGAAAAATTAAAGAAAGTCTTATTTTAAAAAAAGGGTAAGAGCATGCAAGTCTCTCTCTGAGATTGAAATCCTCCAGCTTTCTAAAAGTTGAAATAAAAAAAAACACAACCCTTGTTTGTTTAAAAAGATTTTGTGTTTGTGTTACGCTAGTACAGTCATGTTGTTTAAAAGCAATAACAATTGGGCAATTGGAAACTTTTGTTTCCCATATGTGCACTTTAATTTTTGCCCTTCATAACTTAAAAAAAAAGTTGTTTTCTTTTGTATGCGTTGACATGTCTTACCTTTAAAAATATCGTTGTAGCCGTTAAGATTTTCGAGATGAAGTTTCGCACTTTGAGCAGTGAATGGCTGCTTCTTCTGTTTGTTTGTTTAATGAAATTCAAAATCGCAAAAAAGCGAGATATAAGGAAAACTATGTATTCTGATTCTGTTTTGAAGCCTATTGATATTAATTAGTTGAATCATCGAGATGTTTATCTACCAAAGCCTGTCACAATTTTTTTTAAATATTAAATAAATTAGGTAAATCATCCATATTTTTTCACATGATATGGCACGTAATTTAAAAAGAAAAAGAGCTTATCATCCAAAAAATTACTTTGTAGTTAAAATCATCAACGAAAAAAAAAAGTGTATTGAGCAATTTTCTTGGCTTAAAGTTAAAAAAATGGTCATGTATATAACTTAAATACTTTTTCCTGGCCCAAAACATAACTCATTTTATGAATGGTTACAAAATGTAACTAAAAAGGATTATAACTGCATAACTATGCAACATGGTACTTTGGGAACATACAAAACGTAAATAGCCACATACTGTCCCCTAGCGCAAATTATTTTTTTTAACTCATGAGTGCTTAAAACCTCGAATATAATACAAAACTGAGACACAGAAATTGAAATAATATGTGCTTTCATGTCGCCAGTAGACACAACAAAGATACAACATGTACATGTGAAAATAAGTTCTAATAAAATTTTCACAATTTATGCAAATAATATTTTAACATCAATAATTCATTCAAATAACTGGACCTTATGGTGAGTACAGTATTCACAAGCTATAATAATATCATTTTTTATCTGGTCCTAAGATACCTTATGGTGAGTACAGTATTCACAAGCTATAATAATATCATTTTTTATCTGGTCCTAAGACACAGTTTCTTGTCCCAACGTTTTGGACATATTTTTTAAACTAAGTTTTGGCCTTAAAGTATTTTGTCTGACTTTACAAACACGAAAAGTGAATAAAAATGTTTAAAGCCCTGCATATGTAAATACATTGCACACGGAAAAGCTTGGTCTTTTAAAACTTATTTCTATATGCACTGATATATTGTTTTTATTTAAAAGAATGTTAACAACATTTCGTTCCATGTCTTTTGCGAAAAAAACATATTTAATTTGTATTTTCTGTTTATTTCACTTAAGTTGAAAGTCATAAGATCTGCATCGATAAGATTGTTAATAAACAATTATTCTCTATTTACTTTGTGATATTAATTGATATTATCAAAATTTCAACCAGAGAATATGTATTAAGATTGGTGTATCAGTACATTGCAAGCCAAAAAATTCAACAACAAAAAACAACTCGATCTTGCTTTATTTATCTTTATTTTTCTTTCAAATGTTTGTTAATTGTATTTTAGAATGACAACCATAAATGGAATGGTATGTGCAGAAAAGACATTTTTCAGGCGGATGAAGAAAGGGTCTAACTTTCAAAGAAGATTTTTCTACTATAGCAAAATCTACATTCTGTAGCTAGATCTGAGGGCCGAAGCTGATATCAGCAAACAGAAATATTCATTTGTTAGGAAAATTGGTGATGTGCCCACACGTCACATGTACGCTTTCTGGGTCGTCTAACAACGCGCACGTCTTTCGAGCGGATTTTCACCCACTCCTGATACCTGATGGAGAATGCGGGCCACTCAACATCCCGAAATCTAGGAAACCTGAGGAACATCAGAAAGTGGGTCAGTGTTAGTTGCAGTGATGAAAAATTCATTTGTTTGCAGTTATGCAGCAAGCTTTTTTGTCTATCTTGAAAAGCAACCATATATTTATTTATGCACCATCAAGATGAAAAAGTTTAATGCAAAAATATAACTAGATTTCTCAGCATTAAAAAGTTTCCCACTGGAGTCCCATTGAAAGTTACCCTTTGCAACGACTGCGCGTCTGTGAAAATTGTAAATGATAAATGAAAGACTAACGGCATACCAGCTACACTACCATGTACATGAAAAGAGCTTTTCTTAGCAATATGCAATATTGAAAATTAACAAATCAGTGAAATGTTTCTAAATCGCACACTAAATTATTATATAGTTGACCCAAAAAATGGTAAATTGCAAGACAGATTATACCGAGAAAGGACATTTTTAAGTGAAGACTCGAAAGGTTTTCAAGGCTTCTTACCACTCAAAATTTTTTCATGTCTGCAGCTTCACAGCGTTTTCACAACCAATGTTAATAAAGTAGGAATTTTTCGAATAACACTAGTTATTTACGGGCATGCTTCACCTAGATGCGTCAAAAGTGTCTATTCAAACAAACCTTCTTTATTAATCCAATGAGTTTTTTTTTAAGATTGTGCAAATAAATTTCTGAACTAATCACTGTGAAATAATAAAACTTACCCTCTCGAAGCAAAAAATGACCACATCTCCATGATCGCCTTGGTCAAACCCTTATCTTCTGGCGCGTTGCCAGATTTATGTTCGAGTGGGTCACCGAAGACAGCCTCGATTTCTGCCCCATGAGGAACACCCATCCATCCAGGCCAGGGGCTGCTCTTGAATTTCTCCTCAAAGCTGTACATGTAGACTTTTCCTCCGAGCAATGTGTATTCACGAGCGAATTCAAGTATAGAGCATTTAACCAAGGAGTCCCCAGCGGCGGCGTCCAATATTCTCATTCGGCGATTGTTAGCGTCATCAAACTCGCTAGAGTAGACTGTGAGCAGCTCCTGTTGAAGAGTCTCATCGTTTTCGGCAATGGTCAAGAGAACTCTTCGGAATGGTTCTCTGTCAATAAATCCTTTGTTTTCCAGTGGATAGTCGTCCTCAAAGCCATGGAGCACAGGGATGATGCCTTCGTGTAAGTTGAGCCCTATTATAACGTTGGTTTTCTGAATGTCACCTCTCTTCAACAAACATTCTGGGTGGCTGGGGAGAAACTTGCCGTCTACGATTGGTCCAATAGGGACATCAAACCATTTGTCACCCAGAATCCACTGCCGATCAGTCAGAACTTCAGGGTCTACTCCCTGCAGACAGGACAACAATCCATCTCCAAGAGATACTGGACAGGATACATTAGCTGCAAGCTTGGACACTCTGTCGTTCATTTTATTCGTCTTCATTACCGCCCAGTAAGCAATGGGAGATCCGCTTTGCATGATGGCGTTTTTGAAGAGACCTTTAGACATGGGAGACAATAGATGGAAGCCAACACTAATAGCCCCAGTGCTCTGTCCAAATATGGTGATGTCGTCAGGGGAGCCTCCGAGGTTAGCTGCATTGTCCTTGATCCACTTCAGAGCCATGACCTGGTCAAGAAGTCCAGCATTTCCTGGCACGTCTGCGTTGTTTTCCAGATACATGAAACCTAGAGGACCCATGCGATAGGCTATGGTGATCACAATGACATCTTTCCTGGCCGCCAAATCACTTCCCTCGTAAGAGTCTATCAAAGCAGAGCCTGACCAAAACATACCTCCATGTATCCACACCATGATATTCTTGGGTGAGTCTCCTGGTTGAGGTGCTCGTCGCCAGACGTTCAGGTACAGACAATCTTCGTCTCTCGCGGTAACTGGATTCCATTGATCCACGCCTTCATGTCTGTCAAACGAGTAGTCAATGGACTGCCAACAGGTGTTTGGCTTCACCGTGCCGTCAATGGGTGTGGAGTCCCAAGACTCGGCGGGCTCTGGTGCCCGGAAACGGAGATTTCCTACGGGAGGTTTGGCAAAAGGGATTCCATAGAAGACCTCGACAGTTTGATCAAAGAGTGACCTCTCAGAGCCAACAACGTTTCCAAGAGTTGTAGTGAGGACAGGGGCCGTTGGACTAGTTTGGGCTATCGAGATTATTGCTGCGCTCACAACAAGAGTTGTGAGACTTGACCAATAAATGCCAGCCATTTTCTGTAGAATGAAAATCTCCATCTTATTTTATGAAGAAAACTATTCACTTATAGAGATGTATTGCTTACCCGTTAACAATTTTCTATGCTCTTAGTAAGTTACAAAATGTTTTGGAATTTTTTTGTTAAGTATTTTAAATATCTTTTAAAACTAGAAAGAAAAGAATGCGAAAATAAAGATAAAAGGAGTCAAATACCCTGATATTTAGGTATTTATCGTCAAAAAATTAAAAACCCACAAAAGTTTAAATTATATTTTAAATATTTTCAAATTTACTTTTGTTTGAATTTTGAATTCCTTATCACAAAGACATAATTTTTTGCTATATTTAAAAGTGCGATCGTATTCAACTTAAAATATTGACAATGAGGATTGATATAAGAGCAGATTGCATGCAACTGCAATTAATGGTAGACTTTCATGACTATCTAGGCAAAGGAAAAAAAGAAGTGGAGTTTAATATCCTACCAAAATTAGGTGTATGCCATGTAAAATTTGTAGAAGATTTGGAAGAAAACAAATTATTATCTGTATGTAACAAGCCCACTCTATCAAGGTCTACACTTTGACATGAGAATGAAGACGACTGCTCTATTCTAGGTTGCCCAAACAAACCCCTAGTCGTTTTTTTGCAGAATATACAATACACGCTTTATGTTCAATTCTTTCTAAATTCATTTATCTTGCAAGCGAAATCTTAAGGCGTCTTTGACCGAATTAACTCACGCAAAAAAGGAGAGTTACGCTTATACTTATCTGTTACTCTATTTCGGTACAGAAGGACCTAGAGTAGACACTAATTTTTATATAAAAAGGTAAAGTTTCAGTAAGCCAAGGTTAATTTTAATGGATATCGAACACAGAAAGTCAAGATTAGAATTAGCGAGCATATCAAGAATGGATTAGAGTTAACGATTATGACAAGTCAAGATTAGATTTAGCGAGCATATCAAGAAAGGATTAGAGTTAACGATTATGACACGTCAAAATTAGATTTATCGAGCATATCAAGAAAGGATTAGAGTTAACGATTATGACACGTCAAGATTAGATTAACTGACCAGGACAAGCCAATATTCTATTTAGCGACCATGGAAAGTCAAGATTTGATTTTGTAGCCGTAGAAAGGCAAACCTAAATTTTGGCCTTGCAAAAAGGATCTAGATAAAACGATAATGGAGGAGCTGATTTTTAATTTCCATCAATCCAAATCATTTTGGAAACAAAAACAATAAAGAAATGACATTTGAATAGGAAAAAAGAAATAAGTTTAACTCACACGAAAGTGAACATCCAAAAAAATGTTACGGTCTGTCGAATTATGACGGGTGGGTTAGTATCATCCGTCAAAACTTTTTCGTTCTCAATTTGATCGCATTACTTTAATCCTTGCATAAAAGATAAGGTCTGGAAAAGTAACCCTCAGTGCAGATACAATGACAATACAAAACAATATAAATATACTATTGCTTTCTCCAGGCTTTGCGAGCCTCAGCTGATCTCCATCATACGAACGGATATAATTGAAATTGTTAATGGTTGTAGTAAAATCCTTTATCCAAAGGTAATGAGAAGACCACGGTGTTTAGCAATAAGAAAAGAAGATTAAATGAGGGTTCATCTTTTCACATTTGATTTTATAATCTTCATTCTTTCCACACCTCTTAATCCCGTTTTGATCTAAGCTTTTCATTTTTACGTTCACCTTGAACCTTTTCATAATTTGTTTGGCCTCATAAATGTTCTATCAATTCTATTCCTATCCTTTATTCACTATTTTTTTTTACCTCTGATCTTCTATGTTGGTCTTGCCCTCTTCATTCTGCGACTTATTCTCTGCTCACCTAAGTTAATTTGGAAAAAAGGATTATATGTATATATATATATATATATATATATATATATATATATACATACATATACTTTAGATCTAATTATTCAATCTTCCTGGTGTATCTTTTATTTTTATTACTATATACTCGAAGTGGTTTTCAATAATGGTTAATGAGGGCACAGATGTCCTGACTGAGCAAATGTATCGTCTTTTCTGTGGTTTCGTTTCTGTGGTCTCTAAGGTTTTCCACCATATTAGTTTTGGTCATAACAAACTTCCTTCCCATGACTACAAGCTTAAAACGCAGGTCTCCTACTAATATTTTCCTTGGTCCATATATCAAATGTACAACTTGCGTGGTTAACTTTCTAATGAGATTTAAGTCAGTGTTTTAATTTATGGCCTGAAATCAACACCTTTTCGCTATAGGCTGAGACAATAGGATTAGAGGTTACTCAAATGATCATCTTTAATTATCATGATATTTTAAAAAATCACTTACATAAGACACCAATAAGCTTACTGTGTAAATGTATTTAGATAAAAAGCTGTAAACCCCGTTCTACAAACGGCACCGCAGGTTAATGAGGTAAAACTGGAACATGGTGTCAATTTGTCAGGGCTAGGATGCGTGTGCGTATTAAGTACGGTTATAATTATGGTCTTGCTATCTCTCTTTTACTTCACAGATCCAGATATATGCCCCCACCTACCCATCTTTACGTGAAATCTTGATAACCCGATAATTGTTATTCTAAACACAGATTTGGATAAAGGACAAAAATCCTTTTGGAATAAAGGAAATCTAATTCTATACCACTAATTCTATACTTTCCCAATGTTTTTAGTTTTCCTTTTAAACGCTTTATAGGAAGCTTTGAGTTTTTGCACTGCTCACTCAAATTGATAGGGCACTTTACAACTTAATGCCAAAATTGTCGTGCCGGGGTGGTTTAGAAATGCTCGGTTAGATGGTATTCATTTTTCGCCTAGGTCAATTATAGATAGGAGTAGTCTAAAATAAAAAAAAATGCACCTGATGTTAATACTTTCCATGTAGAACTTGACCTACCATTTACACCTAGCTTGATAACTAGATCTTGATCTTGTGCGTCTGATTAAAACGCCCGAAGCATAGAACATTGAGCCGTTTACTTGTCACAGCTGGTGTTAGATCTAAAGATTTACAAAGTATCTTCTTAATTCTGTGAAGTAACAATTATTGGGGAAAGCCCGTGTAATCAATGCCAATAATGCTTTCAAAGCATTAATGGCAAGATATTGTAGATCTACATCCAGCATATGAGAGATCGATCACTGATTTTGGATATTGAAATTCTAATTCATGTAGTACTAGAGTTAGGTTAAAAGAAGAGCAGTCAAACCCTAACGTTTATTTTTAAGCACAGAAGATTTACAAATTGAATTGAGTTTATTATATTTGACTCGAAACCTTTTAAAACTTATAAGGAATTTTTTAAATGTTATAAAACTTTACGGTAACATAACATCTGTTCAGTCCATCGAAGAATTTTCGAAACATAAGAAAAACAGAACAAAATAAAACCAACAAACACCAACACACACATACACAATGATCTCCTTTCTTATTTAACCATGTAAACAGTACCACTGAAAGATGTTATTGCAAACTTCCCAAAATGTGCAATTATGAGGAAAATAATACATCAAACCTTAAAAAACTTTACTTCAAAATATTCTGCCAAAACACTATTGCTCACAGCATAAAAGAAATAAAATTTCCTCTTTCTTTGGCCAATATAGTTATGTTGTCGCAGAAAACTTGCTAAAATTTAAGATATTATCTTACATTATGTTCATCTGGAATTAAAAAGTCTAGTCTACATACAGCGTAATTAATGAAAATTGTCGGACAATCTGAACCTTGTGTTTGACCTCTCATTACCCGCAAAAAGCTGACATAGATCAGACAGTAAGATACACGTTATTGGAAAGCTACTCCATGGATGTCTTCCATATAAGAATAGGTACCTTAGCTAATAGTTTTGAAACTCGGATCCATTACAGTATAACCCTTAAAACATTCACTATAATAAGGTTAACTTAAAAGAGTAACTATAAATTCCTGCAAGGCAGTGCACCTTAAGCTATATTATGCATTTTTTTTTTTACAGGAGTTCATAATTTACTAATAAATAGTTATGAGAATATTTAAATAGTTTAGGAAAGGACAGAAATTACAATTACTGATCTTTGAAACAAAACAACATCAACTTGATCCACCGTAAAATCATAATGAGGAAAGAATCAAACAACCTTTGAAAAAAAAGATTTTGTTCATTTTATCAAGAACAAAAAATGAAAATAATATGAAAATGGTCAAACCTAGTATAATTCTTTTATCAAGTTTTTTTTTTAATTAAGTTTTTTGCTTGTTTTTAATATTCGTTTCAGCTTTCATTCCTCAATTGGAACATTATTTTCACGTTCACTCTGATCGATTTGCAGGAAAGATATAAGATCAACTTGTGGGCGGGCTATATCTAAGTATTAAAAAAAAGAAGAAACATCAAACTCATTTGGAAGGCGAGCTTTTTGGTTTAATGATTTTGCATTATTTAAGTGAACGGCAATATTAAATTGAAACCAAATGGATTTGTTTCCTTTCATTATTCAAACAGATATTTTAGGATGAAAAGTTAGAAAATAATATTTTATTGCCTGCTTGAAAATTTTTCTATTTTATTATCAAGTTAGCAAAACTTAGTAAATCAAACAACAAAAGATACTTCTCTTTCATACATACCTTTGCACCCGTCCTTAGTGATTTATGTAAACAAGGGATGAAAGAGTATGACCTGAGTGGTGAGACTGCAGCTTTATTTATACTGAAATCTGATCATGCGTCAACGACTTAATCTGCAACGTGGCCTCAACCACACGACAGTAAAAAAAAAAAAACAACATTTTTAAGATAATGAAATTGATGTGTATCAAAGGATTTTTTTGTTTGAAATACTAATTCTATATTGGCCCTGATAGGATAAGCTGGAATTATCAAGTTTACAACTGGAACATGAGTTTATACATTTTAAAACCACTCCATTTTAATCTTGAGCTGGTGTTTTTTTTATTTCAACTAGCTACCATAATGCAACTCACCTTTCAACGTGAAAAGGTTTCTGGTATCTTTACCTCGTTTAGGACAACTTAACTCATTGTTTGTTTTGTTAAGTGGATCGACTGACTGTTTGAAAGCCATCAAGGCATTACTAGGCTCACTCCCACATCTGTGTCTTTTTATTACATTACCACTGCAGATTATTGTTAGTTTTGTAGTCGCTTTAGAAATAATTATGTGCAGGTACTCCCGTTCTTGAATCACGGGCATTGAAGTTCAAGAGGGATTAAATCAGTCTTAATTTGAAAAGCCTGTCACTGCCAGAAATTAGGGAAGGGATTTATTTGTGGTCACTGCAGCAGGTTAGAACAAAAACCTTCTGCGTCTGAAAGGTCTTCTGTCTTTCTATTGCAAACCCGATTAATCCAAATCCCTCTCTTGTCTTGTGGCTTATCTTAAAATGAAAAAGATTAGACTTATTAATTTTGCGACACTCAACCCCTTACAGGCATTAGTATTAGCTTGAAAGAGATAGATCCAGGTCTAGATCCAGGTCTAGGGAATAGAATAAGCTTTTGCTCTTTCACAATATTATTTGTTAAAGGCGCGCACTGAATGCGCAAGTCCTATAGCATTAGACCAGCCAATCATCTCTGTCAAAATTAGCGCACCAGACTGCTCATTTTTAACACCCAGTAAACTTTACATATTTTGGAAATGTACTTTCCGTTCGAAATGCAACATCTGATGTGAATGTTGCAAAACATCTTTTGATTTAAATTTTTGTAAGGCTGATTATTGATAGACCTTTTAAAAATATGTTCGTGGGTGTAAATAATTCGTTTTTATACAATGTTTGTTCATTGTTTTAACATTCGTTTATCATCAACATCATATCATCATCATTATTATTGTTGTTGTTATTTATATTATTAATGTTATCATTATTATTATAATAATTATTATTATTATTACTATTATTATTATTATTATTATTATTATTATTATTATTATTATTATTATTATCATCATCATCATCATCATCATCATCATCATCATTATTATTATTATTATTATTATTATTATTATTATTATTATTATTATTATTATTATTATTATTATTATTATTATTATTATTATTATTATTATTATTATTATTATATTATTATTTTTATTATCATCATTATCATTATTATTGTTTTTTATCATTATGCATCATCCCTGGAGTCCTATCTATAATTCTTGTTTCAAAGCATCTCCTAGTATTTTTTTTCTACCTTTTATCGTGATCACTGTCACACTATTGTGAAAGAAGGAAGCACAGAAGTTTAAATTGTGTTTTCCCAACATAACTTTAATAACATTAACAACGCTACTATCAATTTTGGAATTGTTCAAATGAAAATTTCACACTGTTTCCATGTTTGATCTTTTAAAGGTTCCTTATTTTCTAGTTTCTATGTTTATTAGCATTTATGCTCGAACAAAACAATTCAAAAGAAGTTTTTGCTACTTTAACCATTCACATGCATTATTCCATTGTGTTCTAATATATCAATCTCGGCATTGAACATGTCCTTACGTAGTTCCCTACAGCTGACCTTTGCACTGACCATGTACAAAGTGGTTCTCTACCTCTATCATTGATACCGACCATGTTTTTACGTGATACCCTAAAACTATCCTTGACACCGACCATGATTGTATTTACGTGGTTCTGTACCACTATCATTGACACCGACCATGTTTTTACGTGATACCCTACCACTATCCTTGACACCGACCATGACTGCATTTACATGGTTCTGTACCACTATCGTTGACATCGTCCATATTTTTACGTGATACCCTACCACTATCCTTGACACCGACCATGACTGTATTTACGTGGTTCTCTACCACTATCATTGATACCGACCATATATTTTTGTGGTTCAGAATCATACTAATTCTGCACCGACTATGTATGTTTATGATTCACAACCATCATATTGGCGTCAAGCATGCATTTTTGTGGTTCAAAAACAATCGTATTTGGCAAAGACCATGAAATCTTGTGGTTCACAACCATCATATTTGGAGCCGATCATGTATTTACGAGGTTCCATACCACTACCCTTGGCCCGATCACGTATTTTTGGTTGGGTTTTTTTTTTCCACAACCATTATATTTTTTTTTTGGCACCGACTATGTATTTTTTATGTTCACGATCATATTAAGCCCAAGCATGTTCTTGTGGGTGTCTATTACTGTAGATATTCAAAGAGGTCACACAAGAAAAGTTTCAAAGAAATAAATCACAAAAATAACTGGATAAACTTTACACTCAGGAGACCCATAATTTCACAATATTTTTTAGTATTTTTTCGTTAAAAACTGCATCAAAAATCGGTTATAAGCCAGCTTAAGACTGAATCGCCTACCCTCAGTAGGTAATGCAAGCGGATCAATTATGTATATCCTCTGTGAGGTATAATAGATCAATTCTTTCAATCCCTTACAAATAAACAGAACAAATAAAATTTATTTTCTGTCCACACACAAACAGCTTTGAAGTACGAAGATATTTACTCGGCTAACAAATGCCTGACGGATATCTTTCAAATCCGTATTTATCTAAGCTTACACAATTATCTTAGCTCGTACTCTGTCATCGATGGCATTATGTCATGGAGGTATTTCTGACATTGAGGCCGTGGTCACATTGGTCGTACAATGTATGCTTTGAAATAGCACTGGTTCGATCAGCGAGTGAATGCGCTTAGAAGTCAAATACAATGTTTCATCTTTGTTAGATAATCCGATAGACTTAACTGTGTGTTGTAAAGCAAAATATTAGATTAAGATATTATTAGTGACCCTATATGTTCGTGCCACGTAATTAATTTCTTTTTGAGACGTGAATAATTGATTCAATATCAAAAGAATAAAAAAAAAATTGGAGATAGGTTAAACAGATCGTTTGGCCCTCAGTTGTTTGTTCAGTTTTCAATAAGATATTTCCCATGAAACAACCGCGCTAGGTCAAAAGCCAAGGTTAGAACCACGATTGGTTGTGGTTGTACCCAACCATTCAAGACCTGCCTGTGACCCGCTTTAAATTGTTTCTGAGCTTCATATGACGGTCTGCCTCTCTCTCTCTCTCTCTCTCTCTCTCTCTCTCTCTATCTATCTATCTCTCTCTCTATCTCTCTCTCTCTCTATCTATCTATCTATCTATCTCTCTCTCTCTCTCTCTCTCTCTCTCTCTCTCTCTTTCTTTGTCTCCCTTTATCTCTCTTTC
>JAWDGP010000960.1:0-22250 GCA_033675545.1 Elysia crispata
AACAAACGAACAAAAGGGGTGGGAACCATTCATATTTATTAACCGTTTCGACTTCTCAAGTCTCATCAGGTGTGCTTGGATCAATAAATAATATTGATACACACAACGGCTTTTGTTAAGTTCTAAAAAATCTTGTTTTCAAAAAGTTCTTTTGAGCGAGTCGGTGTGAATACGTTGTACTCCACTGCTTGTTGTCACTCAGTTGAAGTTTGTTTACTGTCCTTGGATACCGATCTGACGCCGTAAGACTGGTTGCTAAGGGTGTTCTTTTGCTACTACTTGCTCTTGTGATGATGTTGTTTCAAATGGAATAGCAACAGCCGACGCCCAAAATGTAAAATATTCTGGAACTGTCAACATCTCTTTCAAAAGTTTTAAATTTTGAAGAACTTCCCTTAGAGGCAAATCAATTGTCTTAAGTTTTGGAAAACCATTCACAATACTTGAAAGTTGACGTAAACTACTTGCATGAGAGGCTGAAATATTAATATGAGTATTCAACCAAGCTTGCCATGACATAGTGATTAATCCTTGAATTTTCATTTGCTCAAACCACTTGTACAACTCGTTCAAAAAGTTTCCGAATTCGCAGTTAAATACCATACTCTGTGAATTTTGACGACAGAGATGTTTGTATGCATTTTTCAACTGATCAATAGCTTGATCAATAGGCACATCTTCTCCGACTTTAAACAAAAATGCTTCTCTCGAAATTGACTTGGCCATGTCTTGAATGTGTTGTAATAAATAATTGTGGAATCCTTGTGGTGTCATTACTTTTTTTGTCTTTTTTAGTTTGCCGCCTTTCTCCTTGAATAAATTTTCAAGTTTTCTTTTTGGCGGTTTGGGAAGTTTCTGTGGTCCAGAAACTCCTGCTGTGTTAATGGCTTCTATCATTTTAGTATGAAAAATCAAATGTTCTTGTAAAATGATAATTTCCTCAGGAGTCCAAGATTGTTGCATAGTAGGTGATGGTGGTAGGGGTGTATTGACAGCCTGTTCAAAAGCCGGATTTGGAATGGTAATCCCTTGAGCAAATTGTTGTTGAGGATTCATATTTTCGGGTAGAATTAAATTATCCTGTGATGATTCTGGAGAAATATACACGGTTTGATAGTAGGTTTTAGCAGTTTGCGGATCAACTAAATTGGTGAATCGGCTAAAAGTTCAGAATCTGTGGGGGAAGGAGTATTTGACATAGAGGCAAAAACACTATTAATACAGAAAACACAACCGCACAGCTCGAAGCAATCCAGTGAAATGACTTGAGGTGTTGGGCTGATAACTATACCCGGGCGGTCGTTACTATCAACAAATAGTAAACAGATTATTTTATTGGTGCGGCAAAAAAAATCGATTGAGCTAGAATTGATTTTTTAAATGTGCACACGGGGTTAATGCTTCGTTGACTCTCAATTGAAAAGTTATTGATTTTTTACTGCCTTAACCTCAAACACTTTTTCCAGGTCCCTATTTTTAATTTTTTTTTATTTATTGAGGGGGGGTACTGGGGTGTAATTTTTTAGAAGTGGGAGTAGTATAGATAATGTGCGCTAGAGGCGCTCATTATCTATACTACTTAGTTTGAACAGAAAGTATAAATAAGTAGGGAATAAAGAGAGAATGGGAAAGGTAAAACAGACGAGTTTGAGCAATTCCTAAGAATCCGTCTTCGATCTAATCGTGTTCTATTGTAGTTAACTGACTTTTGGATGTTATCTATTTTGTTTTTCGTGCTGATTAGAGCCTTAATCAACAAATAAAGTTTTTGCTTACTTGTGTAAAAGTTTTTAATCTCATAACATTTTATACTAGTGAAAAAAATATTATATTTCTTAGTCTACTATCTTACCTTCTCCAAAATATCAGGAAATATCATACTTCTTAGCCTTTCTTTGCAAGAATCCAAATCTGAAAAAAACGATTCAATCAGGAAAAAAATAATACATAGTAAGGTATAAACCATGCAAACCAGAAATTAGTTTTAAGCTCCTGCTCATAAATGTTTTTATAGGCACAAAGTTTGAACATTACATTTAATTTGATAATAACTTACAAAAGACTTAAAAACTTAAAAAAGGAAATGTGCATTACCCAATTCATCTTTCTATTGCCAACTATATCAAATGCATGAAATAATACCTTCAAACTCTCATACACAAACACAGTGAAAAAGAGTAAGCTGAAAATTATTCATTTATAATGTGTGTGATTTAGCTTCAAGGGCGATGGAGTGTGACTAAATATCCAAATTCTGCTCAAGTTTTGAGCAACAAGTATATAAATCGTCAAATATCTTCAGCAAACAATGAGCAAATTCTTTCTGGTTATAGCTGATAAGCATACAGCGAGTTAAGCCTTTCTGGCTTTGATTGATGAGATAAGTATTTCATCTGAAGTAGACCTAACACAAAATGTTAGTTTAAAGATTTTTTTAGGAAAGGTAACTAAAAAAAAGTTTCCACTCATTGCTCAGTTGCGGTTACAACAAACCTTCGGGAAGTAATTTCTCAAGATATTTTTCCACACTGTCTGTGTTTGCAAAGTCCTTATCTTGGAAATCCTTGCTGATTGAATCTTTCAAGCCCATTACTATTTTGCACAATTCATACTGGTGTCTTTTTTCCTTGAGCTGCTGCTGGATGAGGTCCTTAATCTAACGGAAGTAAAACAAAAAAAAATAAATAATAAAAAACAACCCTTCAGTCAGTGCCTCCAACAGTGGATAACCAAAACCGAGAATTTTTGCGGATCGGGTCCAGGGCAGCGCCCTGGTAGGGGGTTGAGGGGGACGTTGTCCCCCTCGAGCTGAAGGGTTTTCAAAAGATCGCGGCGCTGAAATTCCATTTCCAGGTACCTGAGCATCATTATCTGGACTGATCTGAAGTTATTGATAGTCATCAATTGACAAAAAGAAATTGGTTATGCATGAGAAGAAAGTCCATAGTTAAGCTTTGTACATACCTCAACATATCTTCGTCAGGGCATACGGTCCTCTCCCAGGTAGTAGTGGTGCTGTTGTCAGCTAAAGCCTCCTCTTCTTGGCTCCCTTTTGGTTGGAAGAAGAAGAAGGCTTCTGGCTCTTGTCTGCTGGTTTCCTCTTAAGAGCCATTCTCTGGTGCTTGGTGAAGGACAAGACAACATTTTTCTCTCTCACACGCCGAGCAGCAGCAGCAGTCTGGAGAGAAGCATGCGATCTGGACAGGGAGAGGGCACAAAATTCCACAGACAGTTGTGCCCTTTTCTGTTTCAGCTCTGACTTGTAGGATCCAGCTGAAGTGCGAATATTTTTGACAATGGCTGGATTGACTGGGGTGTGGAGGATGCTGGTCCGTGGAAAAAGTTTCACAGCAGAGGACTCTTTCGCCTTGATAAAATACTTCACTGTTTGGTACGAGCTGAGGACACTTACGTCTAAAGACCCAGCCTTACTGCCTAGAGTGTCCTTCATCAAATTAAAGGCAGACTCTACTTGCGGTCCATGGAACGATGACAAGGCTGCCTTTGCCAGCTTCTGCAGACATGGATAGGATGTCCTGGCTTCCCACCACTCATCCACACGACCACCATTCAGCTCAGGAAGAGTCTCATCACAAGTGAACCCTAACAACTCCACATTGACATCCTCAATCTCCTTGTCAGTGAAAATGTGATGGAAAGTCTTGATTAATCCTTCCATACATTTCTTCATATGGTGGTGCTGTCGCAAGTCTCCATCCAGGGCACTGAGATTGCGTAGAGTCTCATTTGTCAATGGAAGTTTGTTAAGCTTGTCATTGTCTTAGCCACACCATGTTTCAGTTTGTATGAAGCAGAAGTTTTTGAAATGCTCACCCCAGCAAGGGCAGCAGGATCCCGAGAACATTCCTTGGCAAGGTCCACTAAAACTGGAATTACCGACAGAGGGAGAGAATGTTCGCTCGCCACACTCAAAAAAAGGGCTTCTAAATTTGCTGTTCTATCGGCGAGGGGAATAAGTGGTTCTGCAGGCTTTGCTGTGTCATGATCGGGGGGTAGGACTGTTGATCCAGAGGCGACAACTTTCTTTTCTGTAGGAGCTATAGATGGCTTCTTCATACTGAAGATCGAAAAGAGACTAGATTTCCCTCCAGTTTCAGAATCCTTCGTCTTGTCTTTTTGGGCACCAGCGAATGTTCCACCAAGGCTATAATTAGTACATCTGACTCTGAGACGCTGAACATGTTTGTCTGTATTGCAATGAGCTACTAAATGCTTCTTTCCATTTCCACCATAGGCCACTTTGTCTTCACACCATTTACAAAACGCTACGCCTGCGACATCAATCTTCACCAAACACTCCCCCAAAGTGTAAGTTACTGGTCCAACTTTAGGAACGTCACGGCTCAACACCTCACCTGCCCCATTTCCATGACCACTTGTTCTTTACTTTATTATCTATATCTTTCACAAGTGCCTTGTCACTTTCTTTTAAGAACTTCATCTTTCATCTACCGGTACTAGTACTAGAGTCTAGGATCTATAGTCTACAGTTGTTACAGTTACACTTACAGTCTAGAATCCAGATCGAGATGTAACGTCACTTTCACTTTCACTTAGATCTAGATAGTTCCATTTAGAAATAGATCTGAGCCTGAGCCAAGAGTCCTGTTGTAGTGGTGTAGCCTACTTGTTGTGATAGATCTAGATCTATTCCTCCAGTCCTCCAGCCAACCAGATTCTAATTCTAAGTAGAAAGCTTGAACTTCGACTTCAACAAGAAAGAATAAAGAGCATCCAATCTCTAGATCTACTAGACCAAGATCTGGATAATCTAGAAGTTCTAGAATCTAATCTAGATTAGTCATTTCCGTCACCAGCGTCGATCGATAGTTTTAGTCACAGAGATATCAGCCCTCGTTGGCGTTAGATGAATCAGAATCTACGAACAGTCCATAAAAACTTGCAAAAATGCACGCCCGATCTATCCAGATGAACAAATTCCTCCTGAAATCCACACTCAAGAATCTAGATTCTAGATCTAGGACGTCTTTTTCTAGATCTAAAGACGTTGAAAACAGTAAGGAAGATCCGATCGCACAAACACCTTGTGATTTTTGATCTAAGCTTAGTACTGTGTAGGCTTGTCGTAGCTTCGGCTAGAGCGCACGTGAAGAAAAGTGATGAAAGAAAGACGGAAGCAGTGTTTGAACATGATGTCTATCCAGATTTTTCAAGATTGGATTTCTGCCAAGTCTAAAAAAAATACAACAACTGCCAAATCAAGGCCCAGTTGACAGGTGACTAAAAAAGGAAGCCAAAAGCAAATAATCCGCGATTATCAAATGCCCAATCTGGCTTATACGGGTTTCTGAAAAATCTCAACCAGAACAACGTTTCCGCAAGTAAACGAAATTTGCCGATGGGCCGATCGAGGACTGAGCCGGCCGAGCTTCAGTGGTGACGAAAAATCCGCAGATCGACGGGTGAAGATGGGGAAATTTTTTCCTCGAGTCGTGATCCGCGGGTTTCAGTCTGACATGCGGAAATCAGCGGAAATGGGCAAAACTGCGGAAATCCGCAGAAATGCGGAAGATTGGAAGCACTGTTCAGTGGTGAATTTGTGAATTTATTTACAAATTACATCCACAGCCTCTTCTTCACATGTATAAAATGATATCATCAAAACCTTAATTCTACACCTAAGAAACCAAGAAAATATCTATTGATGAAATTAATGTTAAAGTAAAACGATTAAAAAAAAACTCATGGACAGAAATAATTTATACCTCATCTTCACTTCTACCTCCACAAGCCTGGCCCACTTTGTTCCCAAAGTATACACAAACACCCAGGCTTATAATCTCCTCAACATTCTTTCTTGTCTTCTTTGAGGCAGAACCGCAAAATAGTTTTGGACTCACATCAAAATCAATGAGCCTAAAAGAAAGTCTAGGTTTACAGGTCACCATCACATTAGATGCTGTGAGGTGGAACAATAAAAAAAAAAATTTAGAAAATTATCAGTGCAATATTTAGGATGCAATAGCAGCAGACTGATATTAACAATATTAAGCTTGAGTTATATCTTAAAAGTTCTTTCAAATTCTGTTTAATTCTGTTCTTTTCTTTAGTTCTTCAAGATTCAGAGATTTAAAGAAAAAAAAACAAAAAACGATGCATTTGAAAGGGATGAAAATAGTTAAAGAAATACATGTACATGTACATTTTTTTTTTTTTTTTTTTTTAAATTGTTAAAACCTAAACCAGACACTAATAAGAAATAACACAAGGATATTCACATGCAAATATTAAAAAAATACAAACTTTAAAAGCATAAAAATAAAACTAGCAGTTTTATACACAACAAAATCTATCAAGAAAAATGAATCATGCAAAAATATACAAACAAACAATATAATGAATATACCAAAAAAAAAAAAAAAAAAAAAAAAAAAAAAAAAAAAAAAAAAAACCCCACAAATAATAAGGATACAATAAGAGAAAAAAATAGTATAAATGTCTGACTAATGTATTTTAGAAAAAAAAATATGTAAAAGAAGAAAATACACAAGAATATTAAACAGGTAAGTAACAAAGAAAAATGCCTACATTTATTTGCTTTTTGTTTTTTTTAACTATTATCTGCAACCATTCATGAAGCTCCACTGTGACATACAATTTTAATTTATTTCTATACAGATAAAAATAATTTAACTTTTATATTCCCTTTTTCTGTCCTACTTGAAATTCATTAAAATAGCACCCACTTAATTTTTCAGGTGGCAAAACATAGAAGAATGTAGGATTTTTATTGAACTTTACTTAAGACTTTCTACGCATACATTTTTTGACAGGTTCCCTTCTACATATTTTCTTAAACAAAAATTACAAGTTCCAATAGCAGAAGAACTCATTAAGCCAACAAGAATAATTATCACACAATTGGAAATAAAAAGAAGCAGAGGAGGACACAGGTCAAAGAAATAAAAATATTGAACAAGAAAAAGACTGTCTTGCAACTCTAGCTGACATGTGCAAAAATTTTGTAACCAACTTAAATATTTTAACACTAAAAAGGTCCCATGAAGACAGAAATGCTTGTATTTCATTTTTTTTTTTTTAAAAACTGTCAAGATCATTCAACATGTTAATCTCAGTTTTAACACCATATTTCTTAACATTTAAAAGACCAAGATAGGTGGATGACCAAACTATTTACCTCTTAAATCAGGGATACCAAGTTTTCCCAGAAAATTGCGACATTTCAAAAAGAAGATGGAAACCAAAATTGCTAATAATCTTCTATCATCCTCTTGATTTTTCATCTTGCCACTGAGAAGGACCCGATTTAGTGTGCACCCTGAGCAAAAAAAAATAACAAAAAAAAAAACAAGTATTAGATATATGTATCTACATTGATCCTCATGTTTGACTTGTCATTGGGGTTCTTGTCGGATGAAGCATTGCAAGACAGCACATATAAAGTGACTCACTGTAAACAAGGTCTAGAAAGGTTCTTCAAAGATCTTTTTACACAGTAATCAGGTGATACTTAACCAGAGTTGACTGTAGAGAAGTACACATGTCTGTAGCTCTGACATGTTTTTTCTATGAATAATTCATGAGAATACCAAATCTTCCTCAACCTCTAGGTCTCTAAAATGAATTCTAATCTGTATTTTATCATCTTGGACATGCTAGTTACATGACAGGATAACTAAACATATCCTAAAATTCAAAGGACAAAGAAGCAAATGAGCATGTCATGACCTTTCCATTAAATTTTTCTGGTAAGTTTGGTAAGTATATCAATGAATCTTAAAGACAAATAGCTACTTTCAAGTCAATGATAGAGAAAGACAAATATAACCTACACTTAACATAAGGAAGCTTGCCAAGAATCAACTGATTTATCTGGGTCCTTCTGATCTTCAGAGTATAAACCGATATCAATAGAGACAGAGATTTAGATCATGCTGCATGACATGCAAATACTTAACTAATAGGTCCAAATACATAGATTAGTTTGAGCATAATTATTAAGTTATGATCTCTAAACCATGTCTGAGCAATTTTGTTAGCCCAAATGATAAGCTAACCTATCAATCTGTCCCATGCTTGAGCACAAACTGCTGATGGAGGAGTCAATTTGTTTACAATCAGATCTTATCAGCCTTCCACTGAGTTTTCTTCATATTTTTTATTCTTAAATGGTTTAAAACCATGTATGTTTCAAATAGCTATCATATAATTAAATATAACTGTCTTACTTAGAGCAGCTTTTATATGTAAGAAAAACAACTGACAACATCATTTTAGATATGGTCAGAGGACTTGGATTTAGTTTTTACCGTCTATGTATTCCATGGTGTACAAGGCATAGTTGTCCTTGAATAGTACCCGGTACAGCACAGGGGCCATTTTTTCTTTTGCGAGAGCTCTCCAAGAGCGAACTCCTGCAGCACTGTACTCCGAGTCTAAAGGAATCTACAAAAAAAAAATAAGATGAGAAGCACAAACAAATGAATGACTTTTTCTTTGCATCCACTTTACAGTCTAGACCTGAATGACATCAAACCACTCTTCTTTCTTATAATACATCTCCAACTGTTTAATCCTTTGTGACTAATATATGAGTCCTGCATCATGTGGATATATCTTTTTAATTTGACTCTACTAATGATAGAAACAAAAATTGGAATCTTTCCTTTTAAATGCAGCTAAAATAAGTATTTAATTTAAACCTACTTCTGAAAAACTCATACAAAACTTTCTCAATGGTTATTGAAAACTTAATTTTTGTGGTCCAGTTTGGTAAAAAAAAATCTTTTTCTCTAGATACTGGTTGTTTATTAATTTAGGGAAACATCTTAAAAGATTAAAATACTAAGTGCAGTATAATAAGTCAAGCAAATAAGATGCAATGAAAAAGAAAAGTTCTAAACCCTGTCAGGTTTATTTTGTCCTTTAAGCATTTTTTTTTACATTTCCAATCCCAAGATGACTAATACCATTTTTTCTTGCCTTTAGAATCAGCAAATTTCCTAATCTACTACTGGTTTAAAAACTATTCTTATTAACCAAAAAAAAAATAGAAAAAAAAAAAAAACAACACAGGTAACCTTGAAAAGACAAGGGAGAGGCACTTAATGTGTTTTTTGTTCCCAATACACGTAGAAAACTTAATGTCATCAAAAAACTGGCCTATGTTGTTTTAAAGGCAACAAAGTATAAAAGTTACTTTCAAACCTAATGGCTAACAATAAGATTCCTTGAGATAACAAAATGTTTTTTACAATTTAATTCCTGTAAGACACCAACCATATTTATCCGCATTGCTTCTTTCAGAAATGACTAATAGTCAGCACAGTTTAGTGTACTATCATTTGCCAAAATGAATTTTTGAAGAATACTGAAAATTTTTGCAGAAAGCCCCCTACACTATAGAACAAATAAAAACGACCTGTTTATCAAAGTCACAACCTCCCCCCAACCTTACCCGTTCCACCGATATAAAGATATGGTTAAATGTAACATGGAATTCTCACGACTGATTTTCCTTTTTTTTTTTTTTTGAGGGGGGGAGAGGGTGGGAATTGTGGGGTAACATAGAAGCAAAGCAGCCATTTTAAGTATTTAATTTATTTAGAGTAAGGGATCAGTTTGAAAGGACAGTGAAGATTCTGCAAATATTATGATGTAAATCACTAAATGCTAAATGCTATAAAAAGGTGCAAGAATGTGATCAGAATCAATTAATTTAAATGGGTCTTACTTTTTTCTCAATCCATACTTTGTACGTTTCTTTATCTTTAACTAATACAACTTTCCCTGGTGAGCTTGTCAACAGATCTTTCTCAACATATCTGCCACCTACTGCTTCATCCTCTGTCTGATTCTGTTGAGTGAAGTTATAATGAGTGATAACATTGTACCTCTCAGTCCATTTTTTTATAGTCCATGGGTGTTAAATAATAATAATTTTAAAAAGGCAATGATACGAGAATCCAAGTTTCTTTATTTTTTTTGCAAGTATTGCGATCTCAATATTTGATATTTTTTTTTAACAAAGACTAAATTTTGCATCATGCATATTAATTGTAATGCCTAGAAAAAATATAAATGCTTCATTAAAGCTTCAACTTGAATTGCGATTTAAGTGAAACTTTGACAAGGCAAAACATAAAACTAATGCTTTTTAAAAATTATTTGTTGGAGGTCTAAAAAGAATGCCATTAAAAAAAAAAATTGTAACAATTTTGTTTTAAAAAATTACAATGATACCCATTTCAAGTCAAAATAGTGAAAGTATCATTTCTTCTTTTCTAATTGCATACAATTGTATGCAGAGAGGTATAGTATTCATTTAGACCAAAATGTTTACTCTTTAATTTCCAGGAAAATTGAATTCCAGGCTTTATCATTTAGCTCGTGCAACTGATTGAAGCCTAATATTGTTACTCCCTTTAAATTTTGTTGAAGGCAACCATTGCCCAGTTTTCACCTCTATTTCCAGCTCTGTGCTTGAGGCACAACTACAGAACTGGACCTGAGGCAAATGAAAATGAAAAGAATAAAACCAAAAGGTCCTGGCAGTGCTCATCAAAGCTTTTTTCTACATTAAAAAAGGAATTAAGTTTGTGAGTCAAACGATAATCCCTTCCATCCTTAGGAGACCTTAAAAATGTGCCAGGGCATGAGGTGATTCATCATTGCCAGATATAAAAACCACAAAGCAGAGAACATCTTTAATAGGCAATATCTCATCCACACCACAACAAAACACAAACAACATATAGAGACAACTAGATAAGTGATAGTCAGAACATCAAAATAAGTAAGTCAAACACAGCACATCCACGACCTGAACAGATAAAAAGACCTGGTGCGTAGGGAAGTTTTCAAGGAATCCGGCCTTGAGAGCACAGTGCATATCATTGAGCATAAACCCCTTGCAGGGCTTACATATTTTCAGCAAAGAGAAATTAGAAGGATTTTAAAAGAGAGTGGAGTAACAATGGTGTTTGAGGGTTCAAATCAAAAGGCTGTAAACCAGTTGATTGGTGATGATGTAACTGTCACTGAGATGCAAGTCTCCTCTGCTGAAGATGAGCCTGTGGAGAAGCTGATGGTGAATGGTGAGACTCTCAAATATGAATGAGAAAATCACTAATCTCTTAGTCTTAGAAACTCAGAGGGAGAGTCTTACATGGCATGATGGAGCCATTCCAGAAAAGCAGGTGTGGATCAAGGTGGAGGGAGATCATGGGCAAGGATGTATGAAACTGAACTACCGAAAATCCAAATTTGACATTTTAAAACTGAATCAGCCAACTTTAGGAAGACAGGTCCTATCTGCAGCAGCCTTGATAAAAATCAAATTAAAAATTACATTACACCACAAGCTTACCACGGTCATAGTTTTATTGGCAATCACAGCCACAAATACTATAGAGCAGATGTCCAAAAATGACTTAAAGATACATTCTGTTACAATCACTTTGATGCATTGGCAATCATCTCATAAGAGACATAGCATTTATACAGAAAACTACTCTAAACTCCATAAAGTCTGCATTTTCCAAGATCCACAATCTGATATGGCACATACATCCCATCCACAAAGACAAACTGACAGACATACAACAAACAACTGAACACTAAATGATAGTTTATCGCAACAATTGCCCAAAAAAGTTTCTTTCAAAACATCATTTTTTTTTAACATCACTGCATACCATTCGTACAAAAAAGTAAAAAAAAATTGGCCTAGGTGGAGTAGGAGAACATGGTGCAATGAGGAACTTTTACATTCAGTTACAGAAAAAATACAGAAAAAAAAAACAAGCACAGTAAAAAATGAAGAACAAAAGTTACATACCACAATGAAATTCGACAGACATCTCAACACATTAAAGCACTTACAGCAGAGAAGAGAAGAAGGAAAGGTAAAAAAAAAAAACACAAAAAAAAACTGTGTGTACACTCAGTTCCCAACAAATGAAAATCACCAGCGTCACAGTAATTTCAAACTTTTTCAAATAATACCCTTAGTTTAAGAGTTAAAAATCAAACAAGTTAACAGATTTGGGAGACCTTCTAGAGATGAAGAATTCAAAGTAATCAAAAGTTAAAAAATTCATATTCCATATGAAAATGTCTGCATTATAATTGTCAAAGTCATGAACGATTCACTTTTAGTTAAGGCAGAGCAGAGAACCTCATTCTACATGTCCTAGCCAGTAGACCCCTCACTTTCAAAGCCAGGGATAGGGGAAGCTTGGCTTTTTTTGAACCTCAAATAGTACAACAATTGCTGAGCCTTACCTATCTTGCTTTTTTTACACTCGTAATTCTATGAATTTTTGCTGCAATAGTACTGATGCCAAATGAATATGATTGCGTTAGTTTCTTTTGCTACCACTGTGGTAGGTATTTCCAAAGAGTCCACAACTATTACTAGCACTTTTATGATGCTGCCCGTTGACTTATGTTTGTTGATGGACAAATTACTATCTCACTTTTCTTTTTTCCCTCTTTACATTTTGTTAAGCACTGATATGTTTGGCTGGATTTTGTTTCTTGGTTTTAGTGGAGATTCCCCACTGCTGAGATATTTCACTTTCAATTTATGAGTCAAATTTTTCCTTTAGGAAAGGACATGTGAATATCTAATTTTCCTTCATAATTGTTGACAAATGAGGTCTGCAAGGGAGTTTGCCTTTTTAAAAATTTGATGCTAGAAAGCTCACTCCTATTTCATTCATACTAAATGTCTGATTCACAGTGAGCATGGTGATATTTCAACTTGCAGTTTGGTTAGTAATTATCTGAGACAGTTAATGAGTGTGTGGGTGCGCGGTCACCCCAATGCAAGGCCAAAAAAAAAAACGGTTAGATCTAGTCATCAGCTGCAACATGCCTGATCTCTGTACATAAATATGTCCTACATTTCTTGTATAATCTTACAGAGACAAAGTGGATCCCTCCAGTCCCATCAAAGTTTTGTAATCCTCTTGTTAGACTAGTATGGAAGGGAAACCCAAACCAAAAATAAACCAACAAAGAAAATGTGGGCCAGCTAGAAAAAATAAACAGAGTTTAAGCTGAAAACCTAGAACCTGAACTAGTACTGCATTATTCTACGGTCCAACCTAAGTTTGGTTCCAGCATCGTATATGGCTTATTGGACTTTATTTTTTCTCCTTTCTCTTGATCTCTAGCTCTATGCTGTTGCATCAGATTTAATGATCTTAGAAGGCTAGACCTGCTCCCTGAATAACGGCAAGAGTAAACAAAATAATGAAACCCGCTAAAATAATAAAAAAAAAAAAATGTGGTTCAAGACCGTTCTAAAAATTTAGTGAAGTTAGAATGCTTCAAGGAGACCAGATTGACCTGATGGTTTTCGCTTGGCCAACTTAAAAATGAACTAAGAGAGACTGTCTGATGCAATCTGAGTTACACAAAGAAGACTTAGGATTACCTGTGTCGAAGATTCTTGCAGTGCTTTTGACTTGGTACCACCAATTGCATCCTGAAAACAAAGAATAAAGGATTATAATTAATCATTCATGATTCACCAAGGGCAGAGTTTAGTTAACTGTCATTTAAAAAGCATTGATTAGCAATGATCTCCTCCATCTTACAGTGAAAAGATATCTATTGCCAAGACAGAGTAAGAGATTGAGATTTATAGTATTTAGACATGCAAAAGAAAAAAAAAACACTTTGAATTACAGGCACATGAATTTTTTAGTCTATCGATCACTAACAAACAGAATACAAAATCTCTTGATAAAATTATTTATTTTAGATGTATGCAAATATTGTTCAAATGTAGAAAAATTTTCCAATTCAACAATAATTTGGAACTCTGTTTAAAAAAGCTATGTGCAGAACCAGCACCTGAAAATGAGTCTAGACACCTATTGAGTCACCAAAGAGAAGCCATGGGTTCACCTTAATGTTACATCTCATTCTGCCCTCAAATTACCATAAGGGAAGTGCTTGAGATGGTGTTTAAGTACTCCTTTAACAAAAAAGAAAAAATTTAATTTTTGTTTCTTAAAAGCAATGCATTGGAGTGTTTAATCCAGATTTGACAAAAAAAAAACAATGGCTAGGCTTACCTTTAAATTCCTCAACCATTTTGCGACCTCTTCCATTTTTTTAATAATCTTTTCACATTCTGTTTCATCTGAATACACTTGACAAGTATCACTTTCAAAAAAAGAGATGAAATGCAACAAAAATCTTAGATTTATAGTAATTTGATTCAGAATTGACACCTTACTGCTTTCACTAAAATTCCTTTGAACAGAGAAGTCAAATCAATTTCACCTCTCTTTTATCAACTTCAAACATTTAAACTCTTAATTTTGTAATGTTAGCTATTTCTTTCTAGCAAATTATTTCTGGTCAATACTTAAAATAGCAAATATTTTTAACCCCCATAATTCTAAATATACGTACAGTACTACTTTTAATTTTTCATTAACTCCTTGAGTCTGCGCCCCAAATTCACATTTGGACCGAGGCCTTAATAAAAGCCTCTGTAAAGAGTCTATCTAGCGGCCGCAGGCTACGGCTGCTCATCCAAAACTGAAACTAGATCAGCTTTACTCTGCGGCCGCTCGAATTCAAAGAGTTAAAGAAGATAAAATTTAAATATTTTAAATTTCTTTTTTAATTTGCTGATAATAGGGCGTATGCTGCATAAACATGGTTGACATAATGAATATAATGATAAATTTATCACCACATTGCACCCCAGAAAAAAATAATATATTTATTTGCATTATCTAATAAAAATCATTTCATATCCCAATTAAAGTAATTTTTCTGGTGTATATAGAAGCAAGTTAATTTTTGGATTAAAAGAAAAAAAATATTTGAATGTTAGCTTTATTAGTTGAACCCACAATGTAAATAAAACTATGATCCAGTTATTATTAAAACAGGAGAAACAAATGCACTGTTAGCATAAATGATATTCTCTTGATGATGGTGTATAGCTAATCAACATATCACTGAAGACAGGTACTTTTGTTGGGCTTTTGTTGGTACTTTAGTTGTCGCCAGACATGCCACTCTCCTGCAAAAGAAAATCTGAATGATTCTGTCAAAAAATCTGAATCTGCCCCCAAAAATTGAATGAATCTTTTTATTTTGCCTTAAACGGCATATATTACAAAAAACATAATGCGGTCTTTGGTGAATGTTCATTCATCAGTTTAGCTCTGAACTCTGATAAAAACAAGGTTTCTTAGCTTATAATTCTTCAATGGTGAAAAATTCTACATAATCTTAAGATCTTTTTTCCATACCTCTTTCAGTTTAAATCAAGTACTCTATGCCTTTCAATACTTTAAAGTGACTCAATAAATTGGATGGCATTGACATTATGCAGCATTTGATGAATTCACAAAGAGCAGAGCTGCCAACCTAGCTCCTAAAGGAAGTGTACATGACTTCAAAAAGCTTATTTCTAAACGAAAAGGAGTAAATGTAATCCTTATTGAAAGGGTTAAAAAATGACACATTTGATGCTCTTTTCTGATTTTAGATAATTTTTCTACATGGTGTATAGGCTTTTCTCACACTTGGAAAAGTAAAAATCTTATGAATTTTGCACGATCCAGCAGCTGTTGAAAGCTTAAGATTTTTCATGGGGAGAAAATTGACAATTTGGTGGAAAGTTGTAATAATATTTTATAAATAATCTTAAGAGCGTCACCCACTGTTTTTTTTCAATCACTTCATTGAGAAACAGGTTATTTTAAGTAAAAAAAAATTACACTCTGACGTTGAGACTAGTTAAGCATGATTTAGATATAAATTAGATCTAGATCTAGATTCTACATTAGAAAAAATGATCAAAATCATAGATCTTGTGCATATTGTAAAGTTTGCATCCGGATAAAGCTTCTTATGCACATTATCAGATCTAGATTTTACTTTTCACAGACCTACAATTATTCAGTCTCGTGTCATTTCATTTTGATTTACTTTAGTTCTATTTAGGATTTCTCAATCGATCTTGATAACTGATAAGATCTAGATGAAAAAAAAGCGTTGTCCTTTAGAAGAAAGTACTCTTAGAAGATAAAATAGGAATGATTCTTCGTTGGAAATAACAGCAAAGTCTGGATGTGAAGAAAGAGAGATGGTAGCACAGATGAATAAATGATATAGTAAACAACTCGGCAGAATCAATATTGGGGGTGGCTACAACTGAAATACTAATATCAATTTCGATCTCGCATTTGATAATATATAATATAAAAAAAACAATATCGATATATTATAATTATATTTTCCGTATCTATTCTTTTGTGCACGTTTTCTGTCGATCTCGTAGGTCTTATTAAAAAAAGAAAAAGAAAAAAAAATGAAAAGGGTTTTTAATCGTGGGGGTGAAAACTTAGTTCGGAAAAAAATCGGAATATTTCCTAAATATTCGGAAAATCGGAAACGGACCAAATTTCCATAAAAAATCGGAATGATTCCGATTAAATTGGTATAAATGGCAGGTCTGGCTTTGCATGTCTTTCATTTGTTGTTTATACACAAACTACGACCTTCTAGTCAAAGATTTCCAAGACCTCATGTGTTTCCATATCAAGACAAACTTCCAGTTTTTAATGGTACTTAAATATTAAATGAATTGAGAACAGAAAGGGTTACATTTACTTACAAATAATTTCGTCCTTCGATTCCTGTATTAACTGAAAACAAAAGATAGACAATTCTTCATTAAATATTTTAGGTTAATAATCATACTAATTACATTTTATCCTACATCACTCTCACTCCATGTAAATGTGAGAAAAACAAAACGAGGTACAGCCACAACTCAAGGCCTTGAGGTTAATGGTTAAAAACCTCACATATTCCGGAGCAAGCTGTTGTGTCCCTAATGCCTAAATAAAATTTTGTTATCCTTGCTTTGAAGGAAGCAAAAAACACACTACCTGATTAAGAAAGGCAGAACAGTAAACAATGTCTTCCTGTCTTTGTGTACTTGAAATGAAGCTAAAAATAAACATCTTGAGAGCGGAAAATTGAATAGTTTTCTGCGTGAATACCATATCATTATATAAGCTGACTTTCTCTCTTTACAACTTCAAACACTTTCTGACCACCTCACAGAGTAAGCAGGAAAAATGCATTCATCAATCAGTTTAGTTGGTGATAGACAGACACTAGTCATTAAACATAACAGTCTTGTGAGTAAGCACTTGCTCCCAACAAATTCTAAAATTGGGTCCTCATCTACGTTATAAGTGACTGATTTATGACCATCAATACACTTTTTATTACATAAAAGGAAGCTATTTTTCTTCAAACTAGTTGACTTTCTCCCACAGCTTTATCTTTGCATTTGACTTAACAGACAGTTAATGTAAATAAAAGCAATGCAAGCAGTTTAACCTTGAAGTCTGGTCACTAAATGATTCTACCAATGAATGTAATGTTGCCTTGTTTTCCTAGAACCTGTAAATAACAGGTCAATTTCTATTGCAAAACAGATTTTTGACACGCATGGTACAGATGGAAAATTAATACACCCAGGAAAAATTCTGCATATTTCCACAAACGTCTATAAAATTATTTAAACTATTTAGTGAGTATAGAACAGCTACATTAAAATCAAGCCACAACTTTTTCAGGACAGTAAACCTTGCATTCAAGCTCAACTGCAGCAAGACTTGTATCCAAACATCAATTAGATGTTAGATCTTTTGGATTTTTTAGATTGAAAAGAAATTGTGACACATCTCAGCTGAGCCAAATATACCAATCTCAGGTTTAGCCGTGGGAAAATAATGCTATAATTGGGTGGAAGTGAAAGGTCAGAAAAAGAGTACAATCACATCAAGCTACTTTTACGAAGCATAATTTTAATAAAATCAAATACAAACTTAGGACTTTTTTTAAAGAATTAAAAAAAAAAAGTAATCAGCTTCTTATAGTTGTAAATACTTTTCATACTCAGTTTCTTATGAGTTGGAAAAGTGGCATAATAAGTCCTTTGTTATACTCTCCTGCTTGCATCCCAAGATTTACTCAATGCTATTCTCCAAACTAAGTGCAAATAAAATATTAAGTTGGCCACTAGCAACCAGTCGAATATCTTGATTTGCATTCTTACCTGATTTTTCCTCTGCCAAACTAGTCAATTTCTTTTCAATAGCTTCTTTATGTGTTCTCTTTTCTTTTTCTTTTTTCTTTCTATGGTAGGTAACATATTTAAATCACCCAACCCTGGGCTATTTTTAGGTTTACAAGCGTTAAAGGCCAGCATTCAACTTTCAGGGCAGTTTTTTAAAAATCACAATGATATTCCGATTTATCTAATTTAGATGAAATATGGCCATGCAAATTAAAAAAAAATAAACATTTAAGATGAAACTAATATCAATACTATGTATTAAATTCTTTTTTTCAAATGCTTTATTGAATGCAGACAATTTTTATACAACTGACCCCAAAAATTTTATCCATTAGATAATTTGCCTGCATGAGACAGTTTACTAGATCTTGTGTGGCTGTGCCTCGCAGAAGTGACCTCAATAAAAAAATTCTTATCAGCTCTTTTCCACTCCAGTCTACACGAGTTTTAAAATAAGATGCTGCGCTTGCGTATAGGGTATTCACTTAAGTGGAAGACATAATAGCAGGCGAGAAAAAAATTATTAAATGCATCCCCTGTGATGCACAGGATCAGCTCCCAGAGAAAATCGCTGATATCATTCAGTGAGTTAACTCAACCCGAACTTTTATCACACATTGTTGCTCACATAAACTGTTTTGTGTACCTAAATCATCCTACATCACCCGTTTACTTTCATTTTGTGAGTGCCTACTTTCGTTTCTTAATTATACTGCAAATTTCGTGTAAATCTTGTTTAGAAAACACTTCAAGTTTTTTATTGCTCATTTTAGTTTCCTTTTCAGTCTTCAAAGTTGACTGTCTTTGATAGCCATGTCATTTTTGGAAATTTCAAGGCCTAGGAGTGATCTGAAATTTGAGGCTGGAAGTAAAATCTGAATTTATCCCTACAATCAAGACAATAATAATCAACTAGCACCTGGCCCAAATCAGGAGTTGAAGATGAGATGATGGTGAACCATATATTGATGGTGAAATGTCATTGAGGTAGACAGTAGCAAATAAGAAGACTTAGAAATAAATGTTTTTATTATAGAACTTTGCAATATAACAATAAAAACCTCTAGATTGTTTTTTGGGGGGAGTGGGATTATATTTTGGGTCTTTCACTTTATAACTTCATATGCAACACCTATTTTTAAAATATGTCAGTTCATGTGTGGATTTATTTATTTCCCTTCTCATAGGGCAGGGATTTACCTTAAGTGACTTAGGTTGAATTTATTTAAACGAGTGGTTTGGAAGAAAAAACATGTGATTGTATTTCGCCCACATTAAAATAATGAGGTTCGCTCACAAATGCATAAAATCCGTTTGTTGGACAAATCAAAACATTCTGCAATAGACATTTCAGTTGGTGTTGAGGAAATTTCATCATCATCAGGGACATCGGGTAAACAGAAATCTTTATCTTGAGCATCTGCAAGAGAAAATTCTACAAGTAGAAAATTGGGCAATATGTAATTGTAATAGATCAATGACAATATCACAAAGTATGACAAATTGTTAGAATAATTTGCAAGATGCATGGAACAGCATTAGAATTTGCAATATGATCTGTCTCAGAGTATCCTAAAAAACAATCATGCAAAAACAAATTTAGTCGAAATGAATCAGAACAAAAAGTCAAATTCAGAATGTGTCCCAAAGCAATACAGTGATATGGCATGGTTGCATGAACGTGAACAATTAAGAATGCATAAAAACAATGCCCCAGTCTGTTGCAAATTGAACTGCCAATTAACAATAAAGATTGAGCGGTGGCAAGGGGGATAAAATCACATCAATTTCAGGCAAATTTCTTTTAAACTGGATATGTATAGCTACATCAGTTCCCGAGTGAGTCTCTATTAGAGACTATAATATATCTATTTTATAAAAGACTTTTTGTTTTCAATTTCTTTGTCCACTATCTGCTCCAAAACCACTCAATGAGCAGTGATAAAGTTTACTGAATTGTGATCTGCCAAGACTAGTGTCCCACATGGTTCAAAAAAAAAGAAAAAGAAAGTTATGGGTCTAGGCTAAAATATGCATTTGAAAATTCATTAAATATTTATTGTAATTAATTTCATGAACTTTTATTGCTTAGTTTGTTATGATGAATCAAAAACATTTAAAATCCCTTTCCCAGTGGTTTCAAATTTTTAAATCAAATGACTGTTTTAACACAAATATTGTTATTTTTTTTAAATATAAATATGGAGAAAACATGTTCTTCTTCTTCAAGGGAGTGAGAAACTAAAAAAAAAAAAATTAAATGAAATTTAGCCTCCTCCAGCGCAAATAAAAAATGTAATGGAAAACATGCTGTTCTGTATCAGAAAGTAGTAGTGATTTGATTGGTCAGTATTTCAAAACAACCGTCATCTTTTCCTTTTATTTGGGAGCAGCTAATGCGGATGTAAACACCACATCTGCTTCTTTTGAAGGCATTTCATAAGTACTTCTATACTATTTTATATGTAAAATATGAACAGATTGTTAACAAAGAACCGTAGCAACATTGATTCAAGTTAAGCCATTTTATTAACTTCCCACTCTTAATTTACCTTGCATGAATTATAGAGATCTTGGCTAGATCTAGAACTTTTTTAAGCTTTAAGCCCCCTTCGGAGGTACAGTTTTTTGTATCCGGTAAAGCCATCCGGTCAGTTGAAACTGACACTAACCGGATTAGCAATCATATGACCGTTTACATGCATCAGTTGGATATCAGTTGACCTGATCATTCAAATCTTGGCCTAGATGATGACATCATTGGGTTGTCGTATCTAGTTCGCGCGAAATTCAAAACGTTCACAAAAATGGAGGATGATCAACATGATTTCGAATTTTTTATTTTTTAATTTATCGTTAAATTCTGTTCCCCGCGTAAATTTGACTAATTGAAGGTCGCTGATCACGAAAATTGTATTAATTTTTAGATTGGACCAGTAATTCAAAATATTTTTATTCTTATTTTTAGCTCCGCGCGCGGCAAGATCAAAGTAAAGACCTCAAGGCGCCAGTGCCCCAGTTCACTGGATGTCCACCGGATGGGAAATACCTAGCTGCGCCAGATATCAAGCTATCCGGTACGATTTTTGTCAAGCCGCTTCTTTGCACTACTATTTTTATTCTCATGGACTGACCGGGTGGCTTTATCGAATACAAAAAACTGTACGTCTGAAAAGGGCTTTAGTAATTCAGGGTAACCCAATAAATTTTTTAAAATATCTGTTGCTTTAAAATGTTTTCCCTGTAATATTGCTTGACCACTTGCAAGTTGTTACTTAGTATAGCACAGCACTTTTTAACCACATCAGGTCGAGCACTGCATTTTATTATTGTATCAGCGCCACTTTATGGTGTCTAGGGCGTACAGGGAAATACTGAAAAGAGGACTACTTGAATGGTTGAACACAAATTTAGTTTACTTCTTTTTTTGCGATCCCTCTCATTTAATTAATATTTTCATGATAAAGTCAGAAGAATTCCAATGTCTCAAGGTTCTATGTATCTTAAAACTGTACTATGAGTGGCTCTGAAGGATTATATTGTCCTCCCCACCTGTTCATTTGAAGTGGCAATCTTGCTTGTGTTTTATAAATACCCAATCAGCACATGTGACCCCCTTGTAAAAATCCAGCTGAAACTGCAGCTCACCATAATTTAATAACACCAAAGGATACAAGGACCTTATGAAATAGAAAGTTTTATATAGAAAACTAAACAAAGAAAAAAAGAATAAAACAGAGCACTAAGATTTTTTTCCCCTATAGCTGTCCTCTATTATAAATACTGGATCACAGTGAGATCATTTTCTCTGCCACACATCCTCTAAAAAAATCTAGCTATAACATTTTTTATATTTACTGCAACTGCTGCTGTTGATGGTGTTCACAGCGCCCCAAGAGCAGCATTTTAATTAAACCATGCTGAGAGCAAGTGCAGTTGTGAGCTCCTTATTTGTATGGGGATCTCAAAAGGTCATTTTACTTGGCCCCTGATACAACAGATACCTATGATAGATTTAGGTACCTCGCAATATTAAATTCTTTGAATTGACGCATTATAAGTTCCAATGCATTTAAGTTCATTTTTTTTACATAAAATTGGGGCCTTATAA
>JAWDGP010000961.1:2500-5000 GCA_033675545.1 Elysia crispata
CGGCAGCTCCTCTCTACAAACACAAACACAAACACACACCAACAAACAGACGAACTCACACAAACTCACATACCAACACACGCACACCAGTACATACATCAACAATCACACATACCAACACACATCGACGCACACTCATCAACACACCCACATCTAACGGACAAATACCCCTGCTGTCCACACCCATGTCTTTTTGTTCTTGGCCCCAAGACCTGGTCCAGTTTATCCAGATAAGTGGAGTGGAGTGCAAGACACTTCAGGGGGAGAAGATTGACCTCCGTGGTTCTCTCTAGCTCTGAGCTCTAAGCTCTGAGTTCATTCTCGTGCCGAGGTGCTTGCTGAGACATCCCCGTGAATCAAGATTCCTGACACATCATCACATCGATCTACACCGGCCTTACAGGTGGACACGCTGTTGTCCGGAGACCGATGACCTGTTGATCATCAGACCAGAAGAAACACGCGAAACTAAAACTAAAAGGAATCGCTACCAGAAGATAAGTTCTCATCTGAATTAACTATAGAACATTCTCCTGTACGGAGCCTTAACACGTCTTGAAGAAGTACCAAAATGTGCTGTAAATATTTACAAACCAAGCCTTGCATTTTAGTTAATAAGCCATGAGAATACCGCTCATGGTGGACTGGGCGTGCGAAAATCACTCCCATTTTCTCACTAAATGAATTATTAGATTATAAGCAGAGAGAAGTTGTATCTTCAAAGATGTCGTGGAGCATTTAGTGCCTCGATATTAGTTATGTGATGGGATGAAGCTGCATTTTAACCACACATCTCTGTCCGGCCGGTGGAATTTTTATTGACATCTGGATCGATATGTACGTCATGAGTAACGGACGGGCTACTGCAGCCAGCCTTAGAATAACATATCAGATTTCTATGGTTTTTGCCCTTAAAAATTAGAAAAAAAAATAGTTGGCTCGATCTATTCTACATTGAGAGAAAGTACGCATGTTAGAAACAAAAAAAAGCCGTGATAGCAATGACAACTGTGAATAATGGCAAGAGCTAGATACAGAAACTATACCAGTTTCAATAGCCAAGTTTGTAGGGTGAGATATATAAGTGCATACAGATAATACAGCATGCGTTCACAATGAGAAATAAAGCTGAATCTTGGGTGAGATGGATCACTAGATTTAGATAACACAGCAGCAAGAGAATTAGTTTATTTAGGCCAAGGTAAACTTGTAGACACGGAGGAGTAACATCAAAGTATGGAGAGGTACACTCAAGATACAGAAACCGCAGCAGAAGATCAATGTAGGGAGAGGTACACTCAAGATACAGAAACCGCAGCAGAAGATCAATGTAGAGAGAGGTACATTCAAGACACAATAACCGCAGCAGTAACATCATTGTAGGGAGAGAGGTACATTCAAGACACAATAACCGCAGCAGTAACATCATTGTAGGAGAGAGGTACATTCAAGACACAATAACCGCAGCAGTAATATCATTGTAGGGAGAGGTACATTCAAGACACAATAACCGCAGCAGTAATATCATTGTAGGGAAAGGTATACTCAAGATACAATAACCGCAGCAGTAATATCATTGAAGGGAGAGGTACGCTCAAGATACAGAAACCGCAGCAGTAACATCTATGTAAGGAGAGGTACACTCATCAACAGTATTCGTAAATATTCAGAGAGAAAAATCATCTGTAAATATTGCAAGTCCAGCAGCTTCAGCGATCTCGAATGGAAAAGGGAAAAAAAAAACTCTCGACGACGACTGGGAAAAATCAAAATCCATCTCGTATTCTCATGGCCTTGATAGACCTAAAACGAAGGTTTTTTTCAAAAAACTCTCTAAGACGATGGAAAATCCAATATCCATCTCGTATTCTCATGGCCTTGATAGACCTAAAACGAAGGTTTT
Organism: Elysia crispata; assembly: GCA_033675545.1. NCBI lineage: Eukaryota > Metazoa > Mollusca > Gastropoda > Plakobranchidae > Elysia > Elysia crispata. The sequence continues at coordinate 4,404 of JAWDGP010000961.1, forward strand.
TTCAAAAAAACTCTCGACGACGACTGGAAAATCCAAAATCCATCTCGTTTTCTCATGGCCTTGATAGACCTAAATCGAAGCTTTTTTTTTCAAAAAAACTCTCTCGACGACTGGAAAATCCAATATCCATCTCGTATTCTCATGGCCTTGATCGATGGAAATAACCCTTTCTTATCCTCATAGCACTCGATGGACACTAAGATTAGATTGAGAGCACTGGGCAGCCGTCCATTTTCTTTGACTGCCGTTGCTGCTTTTGTTTTTGTTGTTGCTGTTTTTTCAAGAAAAAACCGACCTGTATCAAATGACATTAGCCCCGTTCAGAAAAGTTAATGCGGGTTATGTCGATATCATCATTACAAGATGTGACGGGACGTGGCATGTTTGAGATGCTCAACGCATCAGGAGCTTTCTAATGTTTTGTCTCTACCATATTTTTCCACTTCTCTCTCTTTTATCTCTCTCTGTGTCTCTCTCTGCCTCTCTCTCTCTCTCTCTCTCTCTCTCTCTCTCTCTCTCTTTTCTCTCTGTGTCTCTCTGTGTCTCTCTGTCTGTCTGTTTGTCTCTCTGTCTGCCTGTCTCTGTCTCTGTCTCTGT
>JAWDGP010000961.1:12500-16762 GCA_033675545.1 Elysia crispata
ACACACCAATAAACAGACGAACTCACACAAACTCACATGCTCTACCACACGCACACCAGTACATACATCAAAACTCACACATACCAACACACATCGACGCACACACCAACGCTCACCAACACACCCACACCCACACGGACAAATACCCCTGCTGTCCACACCCATGTCTTTTTGTTCTTGGCCCCAAGACCTGGTCCAGTTTATCCAGATAAGTGGAGTGGAGTGCAAGACACTTCAGGGGGAGAAGATTGACCTCCGTGGTTCTCTCTAGCTCTGAGCTCTAAGCTCTGAGTTCATTCTCGTGCCGAGGTGCTTGCTGAGACATCCCCGTGAATCAAGATTCCTGACACATCATCACATCGATCTACACCGGCCTTACAGGTGGACACGCTGTTGTCCGGAGACCGATGACCTGTTGATCATCAGACCAGAAGAAACACGCGAAACTAAAACTAAAAGGAATCGCTACCAGAAGATAAGTTCTCATCTGAATTAACTATAGAACATTCTCCTGTACGGAGCCTTAACACGTCTTGAAGAAGTACCAAAATGTGCTGTAAATATTTACAAACCAAGCCTTGCATTTTAGTTAATAAGCCATGAGAATACCAAGCTCATGGTGAGACTGGGCGTGCGAAAATCACTCCCATTTTCTCACTAAATGAACATTAGATTATAAGCAGAGAGTGAGCAGTTGTATCTTCAAAAAGATGTCGTGGAGCATTTAGTGCCTCGATATTAGTTATGTGATGGGATGAAGCTGCATTTTAACCACACATCTCTGTGGCATCGGCCAGTGGGAATTTTTATTGACATCTGGATCGATATCTACGTCATGAGTAACGGACGGGCTACTGCAGCCAGCCTTAGAATAACATATCAGATTTCTATGGTTTGCCCTTAAAAATTAGGAAAAAGAATAGTTGGCTCGGTCTATTCTGTCCTACATTGAGAGAAAGTACGCATGTTAGAAACAAAAAAAAAAAGCCGTGATAGCAATACAACTGTGAATAATGGCTAGAGCTAGATACAGAAACTATACCAGTTTCAATTGCCAAGGTTGTAGGGTGAGATATATCAGTGCATACAGATAATACAGCATGCGTTCACAATGAGAAATAAAGCTGAATCTTGGGTGAGATGGATCACTAGATTTAGATAACACAGCAGCAAGAGAATTAGTTTATTTAGGCCAAGGTAAACTTGTAGACACGGAGGAGTAACATCAAAGTATGGAGAGGTACACTCAAGATACAGAAACCGCAGCAGAAGATCAATGTAGGGAGAGGTACACTCAAGATACAGAAACCGCAGCAGAAGATCAATGTAGAGAGAGGTACATTCAAGACACAATAACCGCAGCAGTAATATCATTGTAGGGAGAGGTACATTCAAGACACAATAACCGCAGCAGTAATATCATTGTAGGGAAAGGTATACTCAAGATACAATAACCGCAGCAGTAATATCATTGAAGGGAGAGGTACGCTCAAGATACAGAAACCGCATCACTAACATCATTGTTAGGAGAGGCACGCTCCAGATACAGAAACCGCAACTGTAACATCTATGTAAGGAGAGGTACACTCATCAACAGTATTCGTAAATATTCAGAGAGAAAAATCATCTGTAAATATTGCAAGTCCAGCAGCTTAAGCGATCTCGAATGGAAAAGGGAAAAAAAAAACTCTCGACGACGACTGGAAAATCCAAAATCCATCTCGTATTCTCATGGCCTTGATAGACCTAAAACGAAGCTTTTTTTTTCAAAAAAACTCTCTCGACGACTGGAAAATCCAATATCCATCTCGTATTCTCATGGCCTTGATCGATGGGAAATAACCCTTTTCTATCCTCGGTATAGCACTCGATGGACACTAAGATTAGATTGAGAGCACTGGGCAGCCGTCCATTTTCTTTGACTGCCGTTGCTGCTTTTGTTTTTGTTGTTGCTGTTTTTTCAAGAAAAAACCGACCTGTATCAAATGACATTAGCCCCGTTCAGAAAAGTTAATGCGGGTTATGTCGATATGTCGATATCATCATTACAAGATGTGACGGGACGTGGCATGTTTGAGATGCTCAACGCATCAGGAGCTTTCTAATGTTTTGTCTCTACCATATTTTTCCACTTCTCTCTCTTTTATCTCTCTCTGTGTCTCTCTCTGCCTCTCTCTCTCTCTCTCTCTTCTTTCTCTCTGTGTCTCTCTGTCTGTCTGTCTATCTGTCTGCCTGTCTCTGTCTCTGTCTCTGTCTGTCTCTCTGTCTGTCTGTTTGTCTCTCTGTCTCTCTGTAGGCCTGTCTGTCTGTCTGTCTGTCTGTCTGTCTCTCTCTCTCTCTGTCTCTCTCTCTGTCCGTCTACTCTCTGTCCGCCCCACCCTACCACCACCCCCAACCCATCCATTTCTCCTACCCTCCGGTCTCTTTGTTGGGAGTTTCCTACTTCATCTTACGATGAAGTGGCGGATGTACAGGCTAGAAAGCAGATGATGATGACGATGAAGATGATGAGGATGATGAAGATGATGATGACGATGATGCTGATGACGATAAAGATGATGAGGATGATGAAGATGATGATGACGATGATGATCATGTCGATGACGATGATAATGATGATGAACATGATGTTGATGATGTTGATAATGACGATGATGATGATGATGTTGATGATGATGATGATGATGATGATGATGATGATGATGATAACGATGATGAAAGTGATGATGATATCGATAAGCTGATGACGATGATGATGATGTCGATGATGATGACGATGATGATGATGATATCAGTGATGATGATGATGATGACCAGCAGTAAAGAAAATGCTGATGATGATAAAGATGATGATAAAAAACATGATGATGATGATGATGATGATGATGATGATGTCGATGATGATGACAATGATGATGATGACGATGATGATGACGATGATGATGTAACGATGATGATATCGATGATGATGACAATGATGATGATTTCGATGATAATGCCAACGATGATGATATCGATGATGATGACAATGATGATGATATCGATGATGATGACGATGATGATGATGTCGATGATGATGACAATGATGATGATGTCGATGATGATGACAATGATGATGATGACGATGATGAAGATGTCGATGATGATGACAATGATGATGATGTCGATGATGATGACAATGATGATGACAATGATGATATTGATGATGATGTAACGATGATCATGTCGATGATGATGACGATGATGATGATGACGATGATGAAGATGTCGATGATGATGACAATGATGATGATGTCGATGATGATGACAATGATGATGACAATGATGATGATGACGACGATGATGATGATGTCGATGATGATGACGATGATGATGATGTCGATGATGATGACGATGATGATGTAACGATGATCATGTCGATGATGATGACGATGATGGTGATGATGATGATATAAATAATAATAGGGATATGGGTGATGATCATTATTATTATTGATGTTGTTGTTGCAGATGATGATGATGAGGAGGAGGAGGAGCATACTGATGATGATGATGATGTTGATAATACTACTTAAAAAGCACGATGCGGATTATGCTGTATTTGGTGTTGATGATGATGATAGCAATAATAATGATGATAACCTCAACGATGAGTTCCACAGACATTAATTTTCTCATTCATCTAGTTTATGAACGTGAAGTATTGAAAAATACATCAATTTGGTTCTAGATTTGATAAAACTTACATTTTCCACAGTTCTAAATTTCTGTTAAACTCGATTGTGCTCGCTTTGCCTTATGCATCTACTCCGATGTCCTTCACACTATTTTTGGGTCTGTGTGGCGACAGAGTAGGATTAGTGGATAAGTCATATCTGCATACGCCTTTGCTCAGTGCTCAACATATTTTGCGGGCATCTTTGCTAATGGCCTTCAAATAAATTTGATTTAGGTTCGAGGATTTTTTTCGGCTTCAAGACAGAACGTGCGTTATTTGAATTCAATTATCTTTTATGTTTTCTTCGAGCTTAGAACGACTTTTCCCGCTTTCCATTTGTTTGCCACGTTCCATTTTCCAAAGCCCTGCGTTATGACTTAACATTCATTGCTTCAGACACAAACTCTTTCTGTGTGGTCCATGCGAGAAATTGAGCAGGTAACCAGAAGTTTCTCTCCTGTCCCTTACGATTAACATTGACTTTGACGGGTGACGCAATGGTATTGCGTTGCTGCTCTTTTCCAACATTATTTATTTCCAGTCC
>JAWDGP010000962.1:0-12500 GCA_033675545.1 Elysia crispata
ACAAACAAAACAGAAAAGTTCTATGTGATCAAAAAATAACGTGTAATGAAGAGATCAGTTTTACAGCTACTCATAAGAAGTCATATATTTTCTACTTTTGGATTAATAAAAAAATAGAGTGATTTTTCACGCATCACAATGATGTACATAACTTGAAAATGTTCATATCATGGTAAAGAAAAGTCTCGAAACTCTTCAGATAAATGTTTTAAACCTATAAATGCATATTATTGACTTCTCTTTGTTTTTGAGATTGCGAGATTTAAAAGAAAAATCAAATTTCAAATGTTGTCGTGCTAAAAATCAGATTTATTGAGTTGGCACAAACATACAACAAAGATGAGTGGGGAACAATGATAACGCCTGTCTGATATTCGAAATTGAAGGCGATTAGATAAAGCAAAGACATCATTTATCAGATAAAAGAACTCCCTGGTACATTTGTTGCTACAAAATCTTTTCAGTCGCACAAACTGAAAGTTTTTGTAATTTGACAATTTACTCCAAAAAAGTAATAGCATAAATCTTACAACGACTGATGTTTATGATCAGATAAATCATCAAGTTGGCAAGCATAAATTACAAATTTCTTAATGATAAAATTAAATTTATATTGAAGTCATGAGCCAGAAATCTCAAAACAACAAGAGCAATCACTAAAGTTAAAGAATTTTTTTCAAATGCCTTTGACTTGACTAGGACATGATCATGTTTCGAGAGCTCAGGTACTTTATTTTCGCTCTGATTCTTAACGCAGAGTTAATAAACTCACTTATTCCAATTATTCATTATTGTTAACAAAATTGCTTATTTAACTCAACTATGTGAAAATAAAAAAAGGATGGTGGGCACTATGTTGTTCTTTTTTTTTATTTTGTGAATGTTCTACAATTCCGTATTACATGGAGGAATGGAGTGACCTGTAAAAGATTAAAATAAAAACGGCATGTCTGATAGGGAGATAGAGTTGCATGTCTCCATTTCGGTACTCAATTTAGCATCAATTAAGATTTTTCAAAGCCTCTCAAAGCATCATATTTCCTTGAGAGATATGAGATTTTCATTCCCTGAAACAACTAAGAAAGAAACGAAGTTATTTGCAGGGGTCACAGCACACAAAGTTTCCAACCACTGAAAATCATTGGCGCCCCGGTGATATCAAAATTTTCCAAACGATTCCATTAGTTTAAATTTAAAATTAAAACAAACAGGTTTTTTGGTAACATACACTAATTCTAATAAAATTTTCTTTTACTTTCACTTTCTGAGTCAACTTTTTCTTTTGAAAAGGGCATGTGAATATCTAATGTTCCTGCATAATTGCCCACTTAGCTCATACTTAAGTGTCTGAATAGCTTTAGGCATGGTGATAACCAAAGTGTGTGTTTGTTTGATACTTATCCTAGTCGTAACCGAAAATGTGCTCTCTACTTGAGCTCCATCAAAAATAGTGACTAAAGCTTTCGCAACTTTACAAAGTGTTGGGTATTACTGACTTATTGTCTCTCCTGTCCACCATTTATCAAATTCTATCTGACTCATTGTCTCTCCTGTCCACCAATTCTATCTGACTCATTGAATTTTGGTAAATTGCTATCATTTACAAAAGCTTTAATGTCTTCGTCAAACTCTTCCCATTCATCTTCTGTTAAAATATGTTTGCATGATTTACCAATTTTTTCAAAATAAATCAGAATAACAGTGTGTAAGGGCAGACAGTGACTCCAGTCTTTCACCACTACCTCCTTGGAAAAAAAACTATCCCAATTACGATGTATACCCAACAAAATGGCAAAGGAAGGAAGATTGAACCTTCTTCTTGTTGGTCCATCCAACATCTTTTCTCGCAGTTTTCCCCTTCTTCGTTTTCTTCGATCATTCTAGTTGCCAGACTCAGATTTTCTCTAGTTCCTCTTTCCTCATTACATGGCCATAAAAGTTTGAGCTCTGATCTACCAATATCAAAAGATTTAATGTAAAAAGCTAAAAGAAAATCTTGCCTAAACGGGGTATAAGGACGAAAATTCGGATGAGTCATGTATCTAGATCTAAATCTAGATTAGATCACACAGAGAAACCATCTAGAATCTATTATTTAGATCTAGATTAAAAGTGAAGGAAAACTCTAAATAAATATACAGAAAATGGCAGACTTACATGTTAATTCTTGGCTAATGTGTTGCGATGCGCTCATTGAGAATCACAGGTTCAAGAACCTAACATGGATACACTCACCACCTAAAATCAGCACTCTGTAATGCATTTCCATGTTTGTCGCCATTTTGTTTCGATCATGTGACAAAACAAGGAGGCGCTGGTTTACTTTTTTTGTGTGTGAACATGCACATTCCTGTAGAACTCAGAAGAGTGCACCATTATTATCAATGGCTGGTATATATTATTTTAATAAGTCAGTATTCCTCATATTTCCAATAAGTTAATTCTCTGTGCAATTGTCAAAATAATGATATCAGACTATTGTTAAATGAAATCGACAACGATGATGAAATCATCAAAGGCTAACCAAAAGACAAAAATCCTTCGCAGATCCAAGAAAATATACATCTGTATACCATAACTGTAAAATAATGATCCACGGAGTTTTTTTGCAGAAACTTATAGACTGAAGAGTGAATACTAAATTTGAGCTAAAAGAAATAGAAAAAGCAGTGCATTTTATAGGCAAGGAGATCCTTATTGGTCTCGAGTGTAGGAAAGATTATAACCTGTTTTTGAACATAGTGATCTAGAAAACGCTTTTCCGATATTAAAAAAAAATATTCGGTGCGCCAATGCTGTAAAATATTTGATAAAACCTCGCTTCGTAATAATATAATTTTTGTTTTGTTTTGTTTCCTTTTTTGTAACAATTAGGCGTGCAATAAATGTGTCTATGAAAATAAACGTTCTAATGATATTTATAGACAAAAGCAAAAAAAAATCTACATTATCTCCCTTGCATTACAAGTTATGTGTAAATGAAATGTTATAAAGCATTTTAACCGCACTGAAGTATTGCTATTATTGTTCAAACCTGGAATACTCTCCATTCACTGCATAAAGTTCCTCCAATCAATAAAGTTATATAATCAATTTTTCTAGAGACCAAAACCCGCCCATGAAAAAAAAAACCTAAAGAAAACAAAACCAAAAAAAACATAATTCAAAGCCACGGCAAGGGTTGCAACTCTGAAAACTTGGCACTGCTGAATAGGATTGGCAGAGTTATCAAACTTTTATTTTTTTTAAATAAATGAATGAATGTGGAAAACTTTATGTAACGACAAACTGCAGTTTCCAATTTGAGTGCTACAGGAGAAACAATGTATACCTAATTAACTATGCTTAATTACATGTGAGGTCAGCCTCACATAGAAATGACCTTTGACGTGTCACGCGCCACACTTTTCGTGACACGTTAAAGGCCTCGCTTTCTCTGATCATATAGGTTCTATCATTACCTCATGCCCAGGCAGACTGAGAACATGGATTCCTTCGATGAAGAGGCATTGTTGGCAATCGTTTAAGATTCAAAAAAGAAGGGTGTGAAACAACACGGGCCAAAAAGAGTCAGCATGTATATTCTTCCCGTCACCACACGTGTCGACGTGACACGTGACACAACTGCTTATGTAACGGGTGCCGTTAAAATTATACGAATCACTTTTGTTTACACGCGTGACCGTGTCCATTCACGCCCCTGACGTGTGGAGTATGTATGTTTAATACAGGTTATGATGTATCGTCCATTTTCTTCAAATGTTTCTAAATTTGTAAAACATATTATGTTATATGTTTATGGAAGTCATGAATACTATAAAATAACTTTTTTTTTTCTGTCATGATATATTGCGATTCAATTTATCGAGAAAATAAGCTATCTCATCAAATAAAAAAATTCAAACTTTTTATGAAGACGAAGAACAAAATTCAAAATAATAATCCATTTGAATAACTCCTTGCCAAAAATTTCCAAGGGAGACAAAAAGATATATAGACAGTAGCTAGATGGAAAAAGAGATAGATAGATAAACAGATAGAGAGAGAAGAGAGAGAGAGAGAGAGACAGAGAGAGAGAGATAGAGATAGAGAGAAAGAGAGAGAAAGGAAGAAAGAAGAAGGAAAGGCTAGCCAGACTCACTAATATACAGAAAAACTATGAATGAGAGAAATAAAGAGAGAAGCAGAACGAATTAAAAATAATGAGAGAGAAACAGAGAGAGAGAGAGAGAGAGAGAGAGAGAGAGAGAGAGAGAGAGAGAGAGAGAGAGAGAGAGAGAGAAAGGAAGAAAGAAGAAGGAAAGGCTAGCCAGACTCACTAATATACAGAAAAACTATGAATGAGAGAAATAAAGAGAGAAGCAGAACGAATTAAAAATAATGAGAGAGAAACAGAGAGAGAGAGAGAGAGAGAGAGAGAGAGAGAGAGAGAGAGAGAGAGAGAGAGAGAGAGAAAGGAAGAAAGAAGAAGGAAAGGCTAGCCAGACTCACTAATATACAGAAAAACTATGAATGAGAGAAATAAAGAGAGAAGCAGAACGAATTAAAAATAATGAGAGAGAAACAGAGAGAGAGAGAGAGAGAGAGAGAGAGAGAGAGAGAGAGAGAGAGAGAGAGAGAGAGAGAGAGAGAGAGAGAGAGAGTCAGATAGATTTACAAATAGGCAGAAAGCGACATATGTTAAGAGAAGTTGGAGGCTAGAAATTTCGGGAAAAAATTCTGGATAGAAAAATGAATAACAAAAGATACAGAGTCTGACAGATACATATCTTGCAGAAATACAATTGTAATAAGAATGAACTCAGGTAGTAACACACATGCTAACATGGTTAAACTTCTAGAAATGGGCTAGGAGAGGATCTAGCGCAATTAAATTCATGGAAAGGCAAAACTACGAATGTCTTTATGACTTTGAGTTGTCGAGCAAAAATTTATGGCCTCTTGGGTCATCAAGGCACTTGTTTACTCTTCTGGTTCCCAAGGCCTCGGCGAGAAATGCCTTATGCTAGTGAACACTCCGAAAACTTGCTCGCCGACCAAAATTAACCATTAAAACTGAAACAGATGGGAAAAGAGAAGACGTTAGTAGCAAAGCACAGCAACTCACTTTATGCAACATTGATTGACACAGAGTTATAAAATGCTCAGCCATCCGTATATATATATATATATATATATATATATATATATATTGTTAGGAATTGTTAGGAATTGGCTTCAGGCACCATAGGTGGGATAAAAAAAGTCGTCATCCAGAAACACGTTTATTGCTTCTAGGCAAGAGTTTTTAAATAAACTCACAGCTCATAGTGGGAAGAACTTCTGGAGGTGGAAGAGAGATGGCGATGTCTAGTTTTTAGTGAGACATAAGATGAGAGAGAAGAAACACACGTAAGAGATTCAAAAGACAGGAAGATTTATGTAATTTCTAATACACACAAAAAAAAAATTAAATGAAGAGCAGGTCCAAATAACATCATCATTAGATCTAGTCCTTAACAAACACAAGATCAAACCTCAGGCTTACATGGCAGGTCATTTGTAGGGAACCGCTGCCACCAATTCTTACACCTCGCTGTCTACAGGGACCTCACGAATAACATAGCCACACAGACACAAGATCACACCTGAGGCTTACACGGCAGGTCATTTGTAGGGAACCGCTGCCACCAATTCTTACACCTCGCTGTCTACAGGGACCTCAAGAATAACATAGCCGCACAGACACAAGCATGAACAAAGAAGACGGAGCAAACTCAATCCACTTACATTTTGACAATTTAAAAGAAGCTCTCGGAAAAAAAGTTCACAAAGAAATTTTAAGAAACAAAACCAACTCAACACGGTTTAATTGTTATCAAACATTTAATCTACTATAGACAATTACATGTCAATGTAAAGAAAAGAAAATGCCCTAAAAAGTAATCTACTAGCAGCATTTGTTAGAGAAACACTGCAACCTATACAATCTACAGCATACATTCTGATTGAGGCTCCTAAGAGAGAATATAGCAAGGCAGATAGCAGAGCCATCAAGTCATTTCCAAAAGGAAGACAACGACCTATGGTGTTCTAAATGATTTAAACAGACTAAAATAGGTTTCGTCTGCCCGTTTATTACAAATTGATCTTGCTCTTGAATGCCAAGACAAGTGACTAACTGTGGGAGATATATATATATATATATATATATATATATATATATATATATATGTATTTTCATTCTGAATATTTATCAATAATCCATTGATCTTACCTGATGTACTTATTACTTATGTTTATTGAACAATCCATGGCACCAGTGATAAGTACATTATTATTTATTTTCACAGCATCTTAAAACATGAAGCAAACCATAAAAAATAACCAGTAAACTCTCAATATAAATTTTCTGTAATCTGTGCCATTTGATGGAGCATTACCGGTCTTAGCTATTGTTTATTTGCATACTGTAACTCAGAGGCCTTTTGTGTCAACATCCTGAAATTTAGAGATTTTGATATTGAATATAAGATATTATATATCACTCATCCAAGTCTCTCAAATTTTCATTAGCAAGTTTTGTTATCATTGCAAGATTGAATTAACATTTTGTTAAAAGTGCCCTATTTGCACGTAATCTCTAACAGAAGTGTAACTCTCAACTGTCGAGTTTTTCCTTCCCATAATAAAGCTGCAACTATAATGTAAAAAAAAAAATTATGTACAAACTAGAAGAAAATACAAAAAAATATAACAATAATTTAAATACATTCGCGAGTCGAGATAGCAAAACAAGAGAGTAAAAGACTTAAGGGCTAAGAAAGAGAGAAAGAGAGACAGACAGGCAGACAGACAGACAGAGAGACATACAGAAACAGAGGGAGAGAGAGAAAGAGACATAGAGACAGAGAGACAGAGACAGAGAGCGACAAAGAGACCGAGAGAGAAAGAGAGACAGAGAGAGTTCTGGTCTATTGCCTGGGAGAACGTTACCCATGATCCCTTCTCGACCCCGTAGAGATAAATTTCCCCCGAAAACAAAAATGAAGTGCGTTCATATGCATTATAGAATCTAGTAATAATTCCTGTTTGTAAAATTATCGTTAAAGACATTACGCTTCCTCGAATCTCTTCATGTTCTGTCTCGATTTTTCTATCTTTCTTTACTCTGTCTTTCTCTCTCTCCTAATTCTTTTTCATTCTGCATGTCTCTATACGCTTTTTTCACCACCCCTTCCTCTCTTTCTCTCCCTCTCTCTCTCTCTCTCTCTCTCTCTCTCTCTCTCTCTCTCTCTCTCTCTCCCAACCTCAACCCCCGAACCCAAAAACACACATTCATCCCCCCCCCCGCTCTCTCTCTGCTTTCTCTCATCTGTCTGTCCCTATCTTTCTCTCCTAAGTCTATTTCTCCACATCTGGATTCCTCTGCTTACCTCTATATCTCTATTTCCTCTTTCTTTCGCCGTTCTACCTTTTTTTCTCCAAGGAATCATTCTCTCACTCTTTTAAATTTTTGTCTGTGATATTCTGCCTCTCAATTTATCTATTATTTTTCTTATATCTGTCTGCAATTTACCACTTTATCATTTCATCTGATCATTTTTAAGATTTTTAAACTCTTACCGATTCTTTATCTATATCTCTGGCTGCGCTTCTCTTAAAGTCACCCCCCCCCTTTGTCTCTCTCTCTCTCTCTCTCTCTCTCTCTCTCTCTCTCTCTCTCTCTTTCTCTCTCTCAACTAGCACCCACCTTTTTGTTGAATACAACAAAATGTCCACTATACCTGGCACACAAGTAAAACCCGACAATTTATTTAGTTCTAACTTCCCCTTTATTTGATTCCCTTCTCTGCCAGGTATAAAGTAATTTTTTAAAGGGAAATGGAGGATATGCAGGGTGGGGGATTGGGGTGGGAAGTGAGGCTTACAACGGTTTTTGTGTGTGCATACTTACCTCTCTCTCTATCTCTGTCTCTTTCTCACTCTGTCTCTCTCTCTCTATCTCTCTCTTTCTCACTCTGTCTCTCTCTATCTCGCTTTCTCACTCTGTCTCTCTCTATCTCTCTCTTTCTCACTCTGTCTCTCTCTCTATCTCTATCTTTCTCACTCTGTCTCTCTCTATCTCGCTTTCTCACTCTGTCTCTCTCTATCTCGCTTTCTCACTCTGTCTCTCTCTCTCTATCTCTCTCTTTCTCACTCTGTCTCTCTCTCTATCTCACTCTGTCTCTCTGTCTCACTTTGTCTCTCCCTATCTCTCTCTTTTTCACTCTGTCGTGTCTCTCTCTCTCTCTCTCTCTCTCTCTCTCTCTCTCTCTCTCTCTCCGTGGACTATAGAACTGAAAAATAAAATAAAAATATGGTTTGACCTGCCCGGTTAATGCAAAAGCTCTTTTGCACGATTGGAGAAAAACATGTGAAAAAAATTGATACACTTTTTTAAATTTATGTACAGTGTACCTTGAAACTGGAAACCGACGTGCATTTTTTCCCTTTTCCTTTAAAAAATACAAGAACACCAAAAAATATAAGAACCAAACAAACAAGTAATGTAGAATTTTTACAGTTTAAATAATTATGCTGTGCGATCTTCTATTATCGCTGTATCAAACAATACTCCACTTTATAACATTCATAACTTAGAATGGTATTGAAATCTAGCAGTACCGATCTATTAACCAAGCGATACTAAGAATCGAGTCCTGCCTGGGCGTTGTCAAGATTAGACACGAAGCTAGAATTACACGTTTCGCAATGTGTTAAGACAAGAGTCCTGCATGCACGACCTTTGTTAAGAACTTTAAGTACTTTTGTGGTAATAATTACTATTTACTATTAAGATACTCATCTTTTGTCATCGGCTAAGCCAGCTTTTCAGACTTGTATGGTCCTTAGGTTCAGCTACCAGGAAGTTCTTAACACGTCATAAGTTTCCAGAAAGAGTGAAGACGGAAATGAACCTGATGAGGCATTACGCAAACTTCCTGTCGAGACAAACAACAGGGACAGTAACGCTTCTCATGGTTTTTTTAGTCTGCTTTTAATTACTTTTTGTCACGTCTTGAAAGAAAAGCCTAAGTGATATCAAATATTATAAAAAAAATACTGGGTTTTTTTCGGCTTCACACTAAAGTCAGCGCACGTTAACTGAAACTCTAGTACACCTGTTGAATACGTCAGTGTGTGCCTTTTTTAGCCTTTAACTGATTTCCCCTGATATTTTTCAAGAGTTTTTTTTTTAATTCTGCAGCTGTTACAAAATCTTTTTTAAAAAAAATATTGGGGTGAAAAAAATATTTCTAAAGACGAGAGGGGTAGAAATGATTTATTAGAGAAAAAAAAAAACCGTGGTTGAGAGCTAGGGGTGGAACGACCAGTCAAAATTTTGACCTCTGCAGGAAATTTTGCGTGGCGAGTGTCGTGTCAAGTCCTGACTCGTTTGTGGTTATTTAGGTCTCTGTTTTTTACGCTCCAAAATCTGGTTATATCAAATGACCTTCAGAGGAAAAAAAAAACAATAAACGACGAGTTAAGAGTTAGCGCTGAGTGAGACAGAGATACATAGTTGAATATATATAAAATATATATAGTAAGATTGCGATAGAGAAAGAAATAAAGATAGATGGATAAATAGATATTTAGATAGAGAGAGAGATGGGGAAAAAGAAAGAGAGGGTGAGGAGAGAAAGAAAGAGAGAGGTGAGAAAGAAAGAGGGGGGAGAAACCATGAGACTAAGTGAGATATTCATAAAAGAGTGACAGACAGAGAAGGTTGGAGGGGGAAAACGTATAAGAAAGAGAGAGAGAGAGAGAGAGAGAGAGAGAGAGAGAGAGAGAGAGAGAGAGAGAGAGAGAGAGAGAGAGAGAGAGAGAGAGAGAGAGAGAGAGAGAATGGGATTAAAAGAGACAACTGATGCAGAAAAACATAAACGATAAATAAAGGCCTTAAGATAATTACTAAAAAACACAAGGAAAGACAGAAAGGTAAAATACAGACAGAAATATAAAGATACATCTATATAGATAAATGCATAAATAAAGAAATAAAAAATGGAGATATAATCTAAGAGAAAGATAAGAATAGAAAACATGAGGCGGAAAACTGGATAGAAACGTGTATAGATTCAAAGATTGATGGACAGATAGGTATTGGTTATAGATAGAAAGATGAAATGGTGGAAAGAAAGAGAGAGTGGGTGAGATACAGAGACAAAGGAAAGGAAAGGAGAGTGATAAAAAAGATCAATAGAGCATTAAAGGAAAGGAACTATTATTTTTCTAACGAGGAAAAAATAAAGCAAAAATGAAGGATCATATTTATCAAACAATTTGCTTGGCCTTTTATTACAACCAACCCAAATCCTACAATGTTCACTTAGAAACTTAGTGGAAGTTCAATTGCAGAGATTTAGAAGAGTTTAGTATGGTGCAGGTAATTAACATCCTGAAAAAAGTCCTCTGGCAATTCGAAAATAGTCACAATACTACTATTATTGAGAAACGGGATAAAATGTCTTCAACAAGATCATTAGAAAATCTCCGATCGCAGCCTTGAAGCTGACGTCATAACAGTCATTTAAGGCTAAAAGACTTAGACGTGATTTTGTAAATTATGGAGGACCAGTGAGACGGTGTGTCTCAACACTTGTGTATTGCATGGGGTCAACATGACATTATGTCTGCACTATTCTTTCTCTGACAATGTACACAGACAGGAGACATAACCATGCAAGCGCAAGCATTAGAAAACAGCATCCGGGTCTGTATTCTTTCTTAGATGTTACAATTTTTACTTGATAATTATAGAATCGTTGTGCAAACCACTCTTTATGACGTCACTTGTTGAAGGACTGGGCAGGCGTGGGATTTTTGTTTCTTGTAGACGCTGAGAGGCTGATTGTCTTGCCTTGATTGCAAAGAGAGTTGATGAAATGTAAATGTCCTTACATAAGTTAGCGCACATGACCTGACATGTCATTGCTTCATTGGTTGTTTGATCATTGTTTGATAAAGCGCGACCACTATAAAGGAGTCTCTGAAGTTGCTGCGTTTCTTTTAGCCTTTATGTCGTGACGCCGCTAACCTGATAGTTAAGCTCATAATCAATAATTCTGTGTCAAATGAAAAAAAAAAAGAAATGAAAAAAAAGCAAAAACCAACAACCAAAAAACAGTAAAACCGTATTGTTACATTTAAGGAATTTTTTGCTGTGAACATTTTTTAATTTTGGCTCAGCCAATTTTTTTTCCAATTATGAAACTATTTACATATGAAAAAAGAATTGCTGAATGTCATTTTGGTTTATTTCTTAGATAGACTATTATTCAAACATTATGACGATGCATTAACAGAAAAAAAATATAAAGAGAAACTGCCGTAAGAAAAAAAAATCAAATGCTTTTATTATCTTGCATAATGTACTTTTTGGCTGTTTTTGGAAACAATGTCAAGTTGTCCACAAGCTATTTGGAACTCCTTTTTTAAAAACTTTGAGCAGTGACATCACAAAAGTCAAAACATTTTCATAGCGCAAACGATAACTTTTTATAGCACTTTCTAGTTCTAAGAACATGATGAAAAGGGAAAAAAATCTATATTGATGAACGTTTCTCTTTGTTTCATTACTTAATACTTCTTGAATGACCCTATTAGAAGCTGTTACAGTTGTCACTCAAACCGAAGACTCCAGCTTGATTTCTCGATAGTATCATCCCATAATTAATTCTGTCGAAGGTAGGCCATCTACATGCCGAGGTGGCCCAATGGATAGCTGTCTCGAATGAGGATATCTAGGATTCGGATCGCTTCTTAAGTTTATCTGGTAAAAATTTCCCTTTCTCCACTGTTGCGGAGACTCAATGAAGAGCTTGAGAGAGTCAAAGATATTATTAGAAGTACACGTTGTATCTAATTGCCGCTCCTTCATAAGTTTAGAAACGTAGCTTTATTGGTAATTACTTATTATCTTTTGGAAAGAACTCTGATCATAAAAGTGGAAGAAAAAAACGACATGATTGTTAAGTTGTTGTTTTTTTTATATCCCAGCTGTTGAAAGAGCTTAAAAGAAGAGATTAAATATCAATTAAAGAGCAATCAAAGATCAATTAAATTCTGATCAAATCACGCCTCGGTGTGTCCGGCCTATTTGGCAAAAGTTTTTAATCAAAACTAAAAACACAAATTTGTTTGGGATCCACCGTTATTAGCTTAGTAACGCGAAATATTCTTATTTAAAAAAAAAAGAAGTGCAGATGAATTTACGGCACATTATATCGTTAATTTAATCGACACTAAACTTTAGTTTAAAATCAAAGATGGGGCAGCTGTGGATTTTCAATAAATTTGAATACCGCGACAAAAAAAAAAAAAGTCAAAACTGAAGACTTAAAGACAAAAACATTAATTTCAAAAATAAAAAAGCTAAAACATTATTTAAAAAAAAATCAAAGACACACACTAATATAAAGAAATACATTGCAGTTCTCATAGAGTAAAATTAAAACCTAAAGGAAGTAAAATAA
>JAWDGP010000962.1:15000-45000 GCA_033675545.1 Elysia crispata
TAGTAGTAGTAGTAGTAGTAGTAGTAGTAGTAGTAAATTTTGATACTAGTAGCAGAGTTAGTGAACGGATTGGAGGACTTATCAAGTATATTTTTTGATAGAACTTTGAAGTTAAAAAAAAAAACATTATTGCACTACATGTTAGAATTTAAATATTAAGCAAAATTAATGACGAAAGGTTACGTTTCTAAGAATAAAAATAAAATTAGAATGCTGTGTATATAAGTCAAGAGTAAACCATAAAATAATCTTTTTTATTTCATTTTTTCCTACTGTTTCAAGTCATATGGTTACCTCCACCCAAATGTCCTGACTCTGTAATAGCATTTTTTCCTTTTGAAAAATTCTAGCCTCTCACACAGTCTTATACCGTACTAAACCAACTTTACAGAAAAAAAAAGAGAAAGAAATTGAGATTCAATAGTTATGAAACAAAAAGTTAAAAAAATATATATTAAATCAAACCGTAGTCTCTGTCTTATGGTTTTCTGAAATTTGTATTAGCAACAAACTATTACTTCCTTCTTTCTCAGATTTCATCCCATATTATTTATCTGGAAACATCGAGACTTCAATTTAAAATCGAACCAAAATCATATTGAACACGTTTAGTTGTTAAGTCACTATCGCTATTTCAGGTTTTCCCTGGTCTTGGTTGGGACAATCTGCGTAATAAGGAGGCTAGTCAGGTTGTCAAGTACACCTTTAACAAATGCAAGATCACTGATGACGGTGGCTATCTCATTCCGGACAACGTGTTTACCGTACCTCTCAAGGTGCGATCTTTTTGATTTTTAAATATCTTTATAAATTATTACTGTCCTGCCTTATATGAAAACATAAATATTTTTATACAATGAAAATAGTTTTGTAACTCCTTCTTTTTTATATGCCTCTCTGTTAATTCGGCCTATTTATGTAAACAATGTCGTGCGATTTGTAAACTGCATTAGGGAAGCCACGGGCTAAGTTACATTATGACTCATGATCAGCGATACGAAGTCGTCTGCGAAACCTCAGTAATGACTCATAACGTAGCTGGCACAGTGGGTTTGCACACGACACTACGTAAAACTCCTTCCCAGCTACAGTATGAGACATAACCAGCGATACGCACATCGTCTGTGAAACCTTCGATTTGACTGTGAATGTGTGCCCGCCTGCGCCAGCAAACTTCGAGCTTGTGCTGTGCCCGTATGCCCGGCTTCAGTCACTGACCAGCACCACCACAGCCTCAGGCGGCCTTACTTAACCCTATCTCTACTAGGTGGCTCATATTGCCCCAAAGGAGTCTGCAAGTGCTTTTTTTTTTCAGAAAAAAAAGTTAATGCTTTTGAAGTGAGCTTTTAGATATGCTACATACACCTAACAACCTATCTTTAAAAACAAGTTTTGAAAAGTTGTAGGCTTTTTGACAGTGTGGCATTCGCTTTTACTATGCCTAGACAAACTGGATGGGTGAATATGACCCATATATAAAATTGTAGGATTTCCACATTCCGGGCTTCTATTTTCATGACATCCATAATTATGCAGCAGCAATCATGGACAAATTGCTGAGTTATCTCAGAGATTTCTTAGCAGCTACCATTTGTTCAATTTACATCATCTCATACACTGTAATAAGTAATATTGGATCATTATGACCCACCTATCAGGGACAAAAAAAAAATATTTTTTGCAATAGAAATATAATGGGTCATAGTGACCCACCTTGTAGACGACTGCAGTTTAAAACCCTTATAGAGATAGGGTTAAGTAGACCGGTATCTACATTTTCTAAATAAGTATAAAAAATTTCAGTCGGACTATTTTTTATTTGGGTACCCATGCATACATGTGCGATCTTGATATGGATGCATTATGTGTGTACGTAAGGTGTAAGTAATCAAGTGGGCGTTTCAAAATATATACTAACCTACTTAAACCAACGGTACGATTGTCTCTTCAACGAATCGTGTGAAGAGTAACAACCTAAGTGCCTTTTTTCTGTCCACCAACTTTTTTATTCTTTACTTGCCCTCATTACTTTTGTTTTACTCTCTTGCCGCGCCTATTGACCTATCTTTTTTTTTTATATTTCTACTTGTCCCCTTCCCACCCCCCCAAAAAAAAAAAAAAACTGTTTGTGTTTCCATCTACCTCTCTCTCTCCCTCTCTTTCTCCATGTTCAATTCCCTCTTTTCACTCCTCCATTTTTTTCTCTTTTATCTGTATCTTTTCTTTATTTAGTTTCTTTCTCTCTATAAACCCAGTCTCTCTCTCTCTCTCTCTCTCTCTCTCTCTCTCTCTCTCTCTCTCTCTCTCTTTCTCTCTCTCTCTATCTATCTATTTATCTATGTATCTCTCCCTCTCTATCTTTCTGTTTCCTTCTGTGCCCATATGATAATATCTTAATGTTTGTCATCGTGTGTAAATCTGTCTCTATCCAAATATCTCTATGTCTATCTCAATTTATATCTTTCTTTCTATCTCTCTGCTTCTTTCTGTGTCAATCTAATTCTCACTTTTTAATATTACTTTTTTTACTATCTCTCTCCATAACTCTATAGCTATTTTCTCTAGCTCTAAAACTGCCCCATCTGTCTCTTTCCCTCTGTCTTTAAATCTTTGTTTCATCGAACAATTCAAATTTATCCCCTCTCCCCTATTTTCCCTAAAAAGATGAGTCGTGTGGACAGCTTTGCCCAGATCATCGACAGCTGGTTTAACACATCAAGCCTTACGTCTAGGACAATAAATGTAAACGCTGGCCTCTCGTTTGGCGTTTCTTCTATCAGTGGCAAGTTCTCCCGTGAGATGGAGCAGATGAAGGCGAAACAGATCGAGAACAAAGCGTCAACGGTTCGAGTCTTGCTTCGACACCACAGGTGAGAAAAATCGGTTTCCGATACAGAGAGAGAAAAAAAGTTAGAGCGAGGGAAAAATACAAAGGGGAGAGAGAATAAGGGGATATATATGATATGATATGATATATATATATATATATATATATATATATATATATAAAGAGAGAGAGAGACAGAGACAGAGGCAGAGACAGAGACAGACAGACAGAAGAGGGGAGAGATTGAGAGTGGAGGTGGAAAGAGTGAGAGGTAGTTAGAGAGAGAGAGGTAGATACTTTTTTTTATTTTGTATAAAGTTAAGGACTACAAAGTTGATATTAGGATCTCTACATGAAAAAAATAATCAAGAATAAAAAGAAATAAATGCGTGATTGATTATTGAACTGATGGATCTAAAGATAGTTAGATAAGAGGTTAGCGAGGTAGTCAAATAATTAGGAATATTAGTAGATTGATGATGCACACAACTATTTAATATAGCGGGATAGTTACATGCACAATATCATAGATATATGTGAGAGAGAGAGAGAGAGAGAGAGAGAGAGAGGATAATTTATTCATAAAATGACATAATCGAAAGATAAAAATGTTAAGCTTGAGTATATTTCATGGAGCGAACAGTTATACAAACATTTAGATTGACGCACATGGTTAATTAACAGATCGTCCGATAGGGAAATACAGCTCAACATTTTAAGACCAGTAGAAAGTGAAATACTCGGAAAGACGTTTGAACAGTGGTAAATTGATAGGAAAAAAATATAAACATTTTAGGCTTTTTTCATTCATGTTCAGAGTAGTTTATATTCATTGAGTCTTTCACACTCAAAAGCCCTCTCTCCAGCTCTCTCTCTCTCTCTCTCTCTCTCTCTCTCTCTCTCTCTCTCTCTCTCTCTCTCTCTCTCTCTCTCTCTCTCTCTCTCTCTCTCTCTCTCTCTCTCTCTCTCTCTCTCTCTCTCTCTCTCTCTCTTTGTCGCCCATTTTAATGAATCTTTCCAATCCTCTTTTTTCCTGCAGATATGAAGTGAAGCTGCAACCTCACTCCACACTGAGTGCCCAGTTCAAAACCAGCGTGCGCAGTCTTGCATCTCGCCTTGAGCTTAACCAGACAGAGATGGCGTTTTATGAGGCGCAACTCATTGTCAGGGACTTTGGTGCGGGCTTGCTGTATAAACATCTTATCTCAAGATTTTTGTTTCAATAAAGAAAAACATCAACAAAAAACGACAATAACAACAAAACAACAAACAAACAAAAAAGCACCCCCCTAAAAACAAACAAACAAAACAACAACATCAATCACAATTTATATAAATATATATGTATATATATAGAATATACACATGTATATACCACTTGAAGATAAATAGAAACGAATAATTATAATGATATGGTATAGATAATAATGTTTATACATTTGTTTTCCCTGGCTGTGCAGGTACCCATGTACTGACCAGTGTGACAGCAGGGGCAGCTCTTGTCAAAGATGACTACATCAAGCGAGCGTATATAGCGTCTCAGAGCAACCAGAAAACCAAAATCTTAGCTTCCGCTAGCGCCTCTTTCGCCGGAATTTTCAAAATTGATTCTAGTTACAGGTGTGAATAGGTGGTTAGACCCATACCGTTCATTAGATAACCTATCTTGGAAAGTTCTGTAGAGATACACAGTACAATCATAAACAATATAGAGAGGCAATACACAGATGTTTAATATAGAAAATCGAATATAAAGATTTGCAATATAGTGCTACAAAATAGTTATAGAGATATTAAATATAGAAATGTATAAAATATATGGTAATATAAGAGAAACACGCTGCAAAGGATGTCCCTTAAACTCTACACGCTTGGTTATGTTGTTAGAGGAATAACTAAAAAATATGAATCTATGATTCTGCAAGAAAGGAAAATAAAAATAAAACGCTCAATCCAAACCCCCCTCCCCAATAAAAAAAACCAAACGCACAAAAAAACAACAACAAAAACAAAACAAAAGAAAATCAAATACATTTGCAACTAAAACAGCTTAATAATTAACACTTTTCTTTCCTCCTCATGTTCTTTCCAAAACTGACCACAACCAGTCAAAGTACCGAAGATTCAGTAGACAAGTCCTACAGTAACAGCATGACCTACTCTAGTATAACGTCTCTCGGAGGACCACTAATCTTCAGCTCGGACATGAAAATTGACCAGTGGGCGCAGGCAGTGGACACAAATCTAGTACCCATGGACAGAACGGGTGATCCGCTTTATTTCGTCATCACACCAAGGAGGTTTCCCGAACTACCCCCGGCGATGGTCACTGAGGTGGCCGGGGTCAGTATTCGTAGAAATTAAATAATTATCGGAGAGATCTTCTAACTTGCCATAGTCGGTATTGGTAGATTATAAATGATTATCAGAGAGATCTTTTAACTTGCCATAGTCGGTATTGGTAGATTATAAATGATTATCAGAGAGATCTTTTAACTTGCCATAGTCGGTATTGGTAGATTATAAATGATTATCAGAGAGATCTTTTAACTTGCCATAGTCGGTATTGGTAGATTATAAATGATTATCAGAGAGATATTCTAAACTTGCCATAGTCGGTATTGGTAGATTATAAATGATTATCAGAGAGATCTTTTAACTTGCCATAGTCGGTATTGGTAGATTATAAATGATTATCAGAGAGATCTTTTAACTTGCCATAGTCGGTATTGGTAGATTATAAATGATTATCAGAGAGATCTTTTAACTTGCCATAGTCGGTATTGGTAGATTATAAATGATTATCAGAGAGATCTTTTAACTTGCCATAGTCGGTATTGGTAGATTATAAATGATTATCAGAGAGATCTTTTAACTTGCCATAGTCGGTATTGGTAGATTATAAATGATTATCAGAGAGATCTTCTAACTTGCCATAGTCGGTATTGGTAGATTGTAAATGATTATCAGAGAGATCTTTTAACTTGCCATAGTCGGTATTGGTAGATTGTAAATGATTATCAGAGAGATCTTTTAACTTGACAGAGTTGGTATTGGTAGATTATAAATAATTGTCAGAGAGATCTTTTAACTTGCCAGAGTTGGTATTTATAGATTAAACGCTTATCGGAGAGATCATTTCATGGTAGTGAGTCAATTCTGGTAGATTTTAAATGATTACCAGTGCGATCTTTTAACTTGCCAGAGTTGGTGGTGTTTTATTGCGGAAAATTTAGTTGAACGTTTTTGTTTTGTTTTTTTTTCAGTTTTCCTTGAATTGTTATGAAAATGATTTTATAAGTGATGGGGTTAATTTTTTTTTATAAATGTTTATAAAGTTTGTTTTGAACTTTTTCGTAAAATTTTATTTTTATGGAAATGATAGTTAAGTAATCTTTTGAACTGTGGGTAGAATAGATATTTATGGAAGTGTGTGTTGAATGAATTTTTAACTTGTGGGTAAAATGCTTTTTAAATTGGTGGTCGAATGTTTTTTTTTTAATTTATATGATGATATCTTTTAAACGTTGAAAGAATGTTCTTTTTAATAAATATTGTATGATGATTTTTTTTATTATTGGTGCAATGACTTTTTATGGAGTTGTTTGTTGAATGATAATTTTTTTACTTAAGCGGAAGTAGATTTTTTTTTCTAAACTGTTGATAGAAAGATTTTGCAAAAAAAAGTTCCATGATGTTTTTTGTTGGAATTGTTGGTAGGATATATGATTTTGTTTTAGTAGTGTTGCTAACATGTTTATTCATTCTTAGCTGATGAAACTGGCAGATTTTTTTTTATTTTGTTACTGATGTTTTATGTTGACAGTATGTCCGCCGAGCTATCCTCATCTACTATGACATGAATGTCATACCAGGATGCACAGTGCAAGGCTCTAGGGAGTTTAGTTCCTTTGCCAACTTTGATGATGGATCTTGTACCACAACACCATCCAATACCACATTTGGAGGTAAAAAAATTCTAGGATCTTTTTTCCAGGCCTTTTTTTCACGATTCTTTTTCATATCTCATCTGGTCATGGTTAAATGGCGAATTTAATCAACAAAATGGTACTTTGAATGATTTTTGTTTTACCAATCTACCCAGCCGTTACTTGTTTTTAAATTTTAAGAGCAAGATATTAACTCAAGTAACCAATTTTACCTTTCTATTTGTCAAATTTAGGACTATGTATTTAATTTCTTACTCTATTTAATCGTTTCTAATTATATGATCAGTCAAAAATGAAAGTGGCTGACAGTAAAAAAAAACTCATTAAAAGTAAGGGATATATTTTGTAAAAAAAAAGATGTCATCACTTTCCTTTTTAAAATCGATAAAGAAAGGGATTTCACATTTGTTGATATTTTAAAATATCAGAAAAAAAGCGACAAATCCTTCAAATTAAGACCGAGGTTAAAAAATTAGAAACAACAAAGTTTTAGAAAAGAAAATGAACTTGAGTCCTGAAAACGTCGTCATTAATTATTAATCACGAATAAAAACGAGATTAACTGTAAGTACTGGAAGACGTCTAAGTGGGTTTTATTAAAAAAAATATCTGATTCTTTATTTTTGGTTAAACCATTGGTTTTATCTTTCTTAGCCTGGTTTAACGACTGTTTCCATTCTCATTTGAATTCTAGTTTAAACTCGAGTTCCACGCTTGTACCACTTTCATGATATATACACGTGGGTCAAGTCTTCAAGTTAGAGTCGTTATCAAACTAAAGTTCGTGTGTATTGCCATCTCATCTATAACGCAGGTGTGTACCAGACCTGCACCGTATCTGGTCGTTACTTGCACACCAGTCCGTGCTCCGGAATGTCCCACGTGAACCCGAAGACGGGCGGGCACTCATGTCCACAAGGCTACACCGGGGTCAACATCTACCAGGGTAGTAAACTTGGAAGACAAGAGTCAAGACGGACATGCCGAAGGTATGGTTGGAGCATTGCTGGGCTAATATATTTGTATTACACCTCAAGCCAAAATAAAAAGCGAAACGTTTTCTATGGTAAGTGCAAGGAGAAGCCCTTTGTCCGTCAGTTCAAATCGGTGACCGTTTTCTATTGTTTTCTATTTTTTATAACACCTTTCGCAAGCTTTATAAACCATTTTTGTCAAATACTTGTTGATTTATTGTTACGATGCGTCGTAGCCTAAGCAAAATATGTTTTAGCTTGCGACCATAAGAGTAGTTAACTAATTTTGAATGAGTGTAGTTAACTAATTTTGTAAAAATCCAAATCTATTTATAGACCTTTCAAAGTTTATATATTATAATGTAGGTTTATATAATTGCACAGCTATCAGTTCCCTCAAGGCAGTGCATCATCAGGCACTTGTAGCTGGCATTCATAACCTTTTAATGTAACTTCTAAAGGGTCTTGAAAGAGATTTAGAAAGTACAAAATTAGTAAACTTTCCATATTGGGAAGTTACATTATACTGAGGGAACCAGAATAGAGTCTTCGTTATAGTTTGCATCGTTAACCATTTTACATGATTGCCTTTCAGGAAGATTATTTTCTTACATTGTTTTCAATGACGTTATAGAATATGAATAGCTTTATTTAAGTCATCATAAACGTATGTCTTAAATGTTTTGGTTAGGAAAATTCTTTGTTAGATTTGCTTACAATCATTAAGCAATAAATGAAGTAATCGAAATGAAAAAAAAGCTGTTTGTTCATAAGAACAGCTTACTGATCTCATAAGATACTCTATCTCTTTCGCATCATTAACAGAGAGGACAAATGAACATAGCTAATCTCATAAGATATACTGGTTTTAAACAAAACAAACAAAAAACATTCCCCAGGTGCGGCTTTTTACATTTACGTCGCTGTTGCAATACGAACTACTACCAAGCCCGGGCTTACTACAAGACTTACTGGTGTGCCGCTCTAGGTCCTGTCCACCCTCACTCAGGCTACCGGTTTGGCGGGGTGTACACTTCCACTAGCGTGAACCTAGTCACTGGCAACAAGGTAAACAGGAAAATGCTACAAATGCTGAGTACGCTTTTCCACAGGATAAAAAAGCTGTTAAACCAAAATAGCTTCGACCAAATTTCATTGCTAATCCAAAATTCTAGTCTCCTAGTTACATTATTCCTTTAAAAAGTACTTTTGCAAAACGAAAATATGTTTAAAGCAAATAAAATTCTGTGGTCCCTTGACTTTGGGATTAACAGTGAAGAATTAAGTCATTCCTCATTCTAATGATAGATGAATAAAAAATGCAGGGTGTAAGTGGTCACAATTCTGTTTTTAACACATTTCGTCAGATGCAAATGTATAACAATTATTTACTATATAAAATTTTGATCTTCGTTAGGCAAAGTAGAAGAAAATGAGAATTCTATATCCCTGTATCTTATATTACGCATCTTTTGTCTCAGTAAACAAGTGACAATATGCAGGACTTTTAGTTATCACTATTTATGAATATATTTTGTCAAAAAGAAGACGATAATAACTCATCGGCATAGGGGAAAACTGGACTCCATTATCAAAATACAGTTAAAAAATGAAAAATCAATACATGTCTATCCTTGATTACAAATCTTTCAAGACCATCTATTTATCTCTTATCTCAATAAAAAAATAATTTATATCTTATCTTTCAAGACGAACAGTTAACCTCTTATATCTCTCATGATAAACGCTTTATCAATTATCTCTCAAGAGGACGGTTTATCTTTTATATCTGTCATGACGAAGGCTTTATCTATCATCTTTCAAGAAGACGGTTTATCTCTTATATCTCTCATGATAAACGCTTTATCTATTATCTCTCAAGAGGACGGTCTATCTCTTATATCTCTCATGATAAACGCTTTATCTATTATCTCTCAAGAGGACGGTTTATCTCTTATATCTCTCATGATAAACACTTTATCTATTATCTCTCAAGAGGACGGTTTATCTCTTATATCTCTCATGATAAACACTTTATCTATTATCTCTCAAGGCAACCGCTTTGTTTCCATCGTCTCTGAGGACGAGCCCTTCATCCCTCTTATTTCAAGGCAAATAAGTTTATCTTTCAGCTCTTAAGGCAGAAGCAGCAGGTTAACTCTTATCTCTCAGGTAAAAATCATATGTCTTTTCTGTTTTCATTATCCAAGTTTTGACGCTTTATTCCGTTAAATGTAATATGGCCTTGACTTATTTTAGGGCAAATATTTTTGTCAGTTAGGTTTATGGTGGATTAATAATAGTCTTCAACAAATGTTCGCGCTTCGTGTTATTTCCAGGGGTGTCCAACAAACTTCAAGACCCAGAGGCTTTTAGCAGACCTGACAATTTGTCTCAGCGACGACTTTGAACTTAGCACTCCATTCTCTATCCCCTTTGCTGGATTTTTTAGCTGCCAAAGAGGTAAACTATTTTTATAGATATGAAAGAAACAGTACAATACTCTTGTTATAGATAGGAAAGAAACAGTACAATACTCTTGTTATAGATATGAAAGAAAGAGTACAATACTCTTGTTATAGATATGAAAGAAAGAGTACAATACTCTTGTTATAGATAGGAAAGAAACAGTACAATACTCTTGTTATAGATATGAAAGAAAGAGTACAATACTCTTGTTATAGATAAGAAAGAAAGAGTACAATACTCTTGTTATAGATAAGAAAGAAAGAGTACAATACTCTTGTTATAGATAGGAAAGAAACAGTATAATACTCTTGTTATAGATAAGAAAGAAAGAGTACAATACTCTTTCCATAGATATGAGGGAAAGAGTGCAATACTCTTTTTATAGATATGAAGGAGTTTTAAGAGTATGGAGAGAGATATGAACAAAATGGAGACAAGTTGAGGAACACAGATAAAACAAAAAAGAGATGAAAAAAGAGCGGAAGACAAAACCAAAAAAAAATAAGAATAAAAGGGATAAACAAGGCACAAAAATAAGGAGTCAAATAAAAGAAGAAGAAAAGAGTACAATACTCTTTTTATAGATATGAAGGAGTTTTAAGTAGATAAGAAGAGGAATGGTGAGAGATATGAACAAAATGGAGACAAGTAAAGGAACACAGATAAAACAAGAAAGAGGTGAAGAAAAAAAGCAAAGGAAAAAGTGATAAACAAGACACAAAACATGGATTCAAAAAAAAAAACAAAGAAAGTACAATGGTTAATACTAAAAAAAATTAAAGACGGGGGTTGTGAGAGGGAATAAAAACTAGGAGAGTGTCACAGACAAAAACAAGAAATTTTTCGCTATTGTGAAGAAAAAAAAATAGTTATTATTATCACAGTTGAACGATACGAGTAACTTATTTTGTCTAATTGGAAAGAAAATATTTTTACTTTTGAATGTTACACGAGTTATAGGTGACAATACCGATTAGGTGGAAGGTAATTTATATCGTTTCTTTGAATATAACATGCTTAGGATGACTTTTGTTGACTGATGGTGGAAATAAAATATCATTACAACTAAATTTTACATGGATGACAAGTGAATTGTTTTGTACTTTGTGGAAGACATAGATTTGAAAGTAATCAAAAATATGTTATGTCGCAATGTAATGCACCATCTTTAGAGACCATTTAATGAAATCAAATTCTATTTCAGGAAATCCACTGGTGCTGGAAAACAAAGATCCCGAGCCGTCAAACTGGCCGTCTCGATGTCCGGAAGGTTTCAGTCAGCACCTCGCCACAAATATAATGGTAGGTGGAGTTAAGAGTAAGACAAACTCTGGTTTACGATAAATGGAAAACAAAGATCCCGAGCCGTCAAACTGGCCGTCCCGATGTCCGGAAGGTTTCAGTCAGCACCTCGCCACAAATGTAATGGTAGGTGGAGTTAAGAGTAAGACAAACTCTGGTTTACGATAAATGGGAAAAAAACTGCATTTCTCCTGCATTTTTGGCTCATAAGAAATGTTATGTGACAATGAGTTGTGCTACGCAGATGGAAGTCATGTGCTCTATGTTCCATTGTTGTTAGCGTATAGAGTAAAAAAGACAAATATTTATTGAGACTTAAGGGAACATTTACAACTAAATTATTTTCGAAATGACTTTTAACAAAATTTACACAACACTTTCAGAAATCGAACTTTCATTTGACTTATTAAAAGATAATCTTAGATGAGATCTTATTTTACTTAAACTTTGTTACATACCTGTTTTTAAGATAACTGCAATTGCTCAGAATTGATTAAATTCGGAATTAAGTTTGATAATGCAGACTTATCCTTGAAGCGACGATTACCAATAAGTGTTACCCATATATTTTGCTTTTATAGTGCTCTTAAAAGAGAGGTATTACGCATTTAAACAGAACCGGTTCTTCAATTTAAAAAAAAAGTTTCGATGAATTAAAAACCTTTACAGACATGTATTTATTAAACTAACACAGAGCCATTCAGGCATCGGTCATTCAGCTTTCACTTTCTTTGCAACTATGGGAAATTCAACCAATCAATGCTTCATACAACGCGCCGCTGACATAAAATGTATTAAATTATGTAAGTCTATATACTAAGCCTGACAAGATTTCCTTCAATATGGGAAACGAGTCTACATAGAGAATATCAACTATGGTAATAAAATCAATCATGATTTTCAATTAAATCTCATTAAATTGATTTACGAGTTTTACATTATCAATAGATCAAGCTTTTATTAGGATTGCAGCTGAAGACAAGGTAAACCCAGCATCAGTTACAAGGCTAGTCTTGGAAGAAATGTTTAATACGTTGAATTCTTTAAGACTTTCATAATACTATTTTAAAAAACATACAAAGACGAAATCATATCTTTTACAGATAATTTTTTTTCATACAATTGTAAGGAAATTATTAAGTTATTTCATTTAAGTAGTTGATATAATAAGATATTTTCAATCTGTCACCCCTTAAACTGACGACAACTATGCTAACAACGTATTATCATGTGCCAACTTTTCTATCACTAGGGCTGTGCTGTACATTACTGTGCAGAATCTGGGGCGTTGTCAGGTCCAACCCTTCCCCCTGTCAAAAGGCCCCCTTTCATGCTGAAGCCAGCTATGCCCATGGAAAGCGCAGAAACTTTTGTTATGTACGATATGAAAACCCAGGTAACTTGTTAAGATCATGATCAACTTTACGAGTATGAAAACTGAAGGTAATCCTGCCATTTTTACTATAGGATATTTATTTTTTGAATAAAAAAGTCATGCTGAATTAGCTGTCTCTGGTGTGATAATTACGAAAAGCAATTTTATGTCACTTGTATTTATAAATCTAGACACAAAGTTAGAAAAGAACAGTCTCTAAAACCTGTGAGCCTCCGTAAATGTTTAAAACTTGAAGAAATGACATGAGAAGATCTACCAGAGGAACACAGTTCTAAAGCCTTAACACCTTTTAATATCGTTGAAATAGTTTTACTCTTGAATAAGAATAGAAGAGTATCAAAAAGTTTAGAGCCGCCAAGATTGCTAAGTGATATGAAGGCAATATAAATCACTAATTACTCCTTTATTCAAAGAGCTAAACTCTACGAAGAAACTCTTATGGTAAAAAGAAAAAGAAGATAAGTTCAGACAAACGTCAATACTTTTTCCTTCTAATCCCGGGAAAAAATAATGAACACATCTTGACGTAAAAGAAACTAAATACTCAGTGTACTCCGGCGTAAAAAAAAAATGAATCAAAAATAAAAAAAAAATATATCACACAGAATTAACACACAGTAAAGGTTACGTTTGACTAGAAATGAAAGCTATGATAGACGAAGGAGACAAGATATGAAAGACTTTGAAGGTCATTGTGACACGGTGCAGTCTACACAGCAAAGACCCATAATAAAACTTGCCAAATGTGTTGCTTTGTGTTATACTATGTGTTTATGGTTAAGTTAGCCTTGATTATTCCTTACCGATAATAAAAAAGAACAAAAAACAAAATATTCTTCGCCTCCAAAAGGCAACTCAATTTTGCCGAAATCATTCATCTGATTTAAACCTTAACTCTAAGGCAGATATTTTATCCGTTAATCCATCCACAACATAATCTATGTATTATTGTGAAAGATTTGTGAATCCATCCACAACATAATCTGTGTATTATTGTGAAAGATTTGTGAATCCATCCACAACATAATCTGTGTATTATTGTGAAAGATTTGTGAATCAATCCACAACATAATCTGTGTATTATTGTGAAAGATTTGTGAATCAATCCACAACATAATCTGTGTATTATTGTGAAAGATTTGTGAATCAATCCACAACATAATCTGTGTATTATTGTGAAAGATTTGTGAATCAATCCACAACATAATCTGTGTATTATTGTGAAAGATTTGTGAATCAATCCACAACATAATCTGTGTATTATTGTGAAAGATTTGTGAATCAATCCACAACATAATCCGTGTATTATTGTGAAAGATTTGTGAATCAATCCACAACATAATCTGTGTATTATTGTGAAAGATTTGTGAATCAATCCACAACATAATCTGTGTATTATTGTGAAAGATTTGTGAATCAATCCACAACATAATCTGTGTATTATTGTGAAAGATTTGTGAATCAATCCACAACATAATCTGTGTATTATTGTGAAAGATTTGTGAATCCATCCACAACATAATCTATGTATTATTGTGAAAGATTTGTGAATCAATCCACAACATAATCTGTGTATTATTGTGAAAGATTTGTGAATCAATCCACAACATAATCTGTGTATTATTGTGAAAGATTTGTGAATCAATCCACAACATAATCTGTGTATTATTGTGAAAGATTTGTGAATCCATCCACAACATAATCTGTGTATTATTGTGAAAGATTTGTGAATCAATCCACAACATAATCTGTGTATTATTGTGAAAGATTTGTGAATCAATCCACAACATAATCTGTGTATTATTGTGAAAGATTTGTGAATCAATCCACAACATAATCTGTGTATTATTGTGAAAGATTTGTGAATCAATCCACAACATAATCTGTGTATTATTGTGAAAGATTTGTGAATCAATCCACAACATAATCTGTGTATTATTGTGAAAGATTTGTGAATCAATCCACAACATAATCTGTGTATTATTGTGAAAGATTTGTGAATCCATCCACAACATAATCTATGTATTATTGTGAAAGATTTGTGAATCCATCCACAACATAATCTATGTATTATTGTGAAAGATTTGTGAATCCATCCACAACATAATCTATGTATTATTGTGAAAGATTTGTGAATCAATCCACAACATAATCTGTGTATTATTGTGAAAAATTTGTGAATCCATCCACAACATAATCTATGTATTATTGTGAAAGATTTGTGAATCCATCCACAACATAATCTGTGTATTATTGTGAAAGATTTGTGAATCAATCCACAACATAATCTGTGTATTATTGTGAAAGATTTGTGAATCAATCCACAACATAATCTATGTATTATTGTGAAAGATTTGTGAATCCACCCACAACATAATCTGTGTATTATTGTGAAAGATTTGTGAATCCACCCACAACATAATCTGTGTATTATTGTGAAAGATTTGTGAATCCATCCACAACATAATCTGTGTATTATTGTGAAAGATTTGTGAATCCACCCACAACATAATCTGTGTATTATTGTGAAAGATTTGTGAATCCACCCACAACATAATCTGTGTATTATTGTGAAAGATTTGTGAATCCATCCACAACATAATCTATGTATTATTGTGAAAGATTTGTGAATCCATCCACAACATAATCTATGTATTATTGTGAAAGATTTGTGAATCCATCCACAACATAATCTGTGTATTATTGTGAAAGATTTGTGAATCCATCCACAACATAATCTGTGTATTATTGTGAAAGATTTGTGAATCAATCCACAACATAATCTGTGTATTATTGTGAAAGATTTGTGAATCAATCCACAACATAATCTGTGTATTATTGTGAAAGATTTGTGAATCAATCCACAACATAATCTGTGTATTATTGTGAAAGATTTGTGAATCAATCCACAACATAATCTGTGTATTATTGTGAAAGATTTGTGAATCAATCCACAACATAATCTATGTATTATTGTGAAAGATTTGTGAATCAATCCACAACATAATCTGTGTATTATTGTGAAAGATTTGTGAATCAATCCACAACATAATCTATGTATTATTGTGAAAGATTTGTGAATCAATCCACAACATAATCTGTGTATTATTGTGAAAGATTTGTGAATCCATCCACAACATAATCTGTGTATTATTGTGAAAGATTTGTGAATCCATCCACAACATAATCTGTGTATTATTGTGAAAGATTTGTGAATCCATCCACAACATAATCTGTGTATTATTGTGAAAGATTTGTGAATCAATCCACAACATAATCTGTGTATTATTGTGAAAGATTTGTGAATCCATCCACAACATAATCTGTGTATTATTGTGAAAGATTTGTGAATCCATCCACAGACTTGGATGATGGGTCAGCAGGCTCGGAACCAACTTAACGAGACAAAAATTGAGGCGAAGACTGACGCAATCGTTGATGAACAAGACCAAAACAATAGCGGGCCTAAGATCCAATCTGCAGTCCTCACTTGTAAGACTCGATAATAGTTGCTGTGATAGTAGTGGTAGTAGTAGCAGTAGTAGTAGTAGTAGTAGTAGTAGTAGTAGTAGTAGTAGTAGTAGTAGTAGTAGTAGTAGTAGTAGTAGTAGTAGTAGTAGTAGTAGTAGCAACATCAAAAATAGAAGTAGAAGTAGAAGTAGTAGTAGTAGTAGTAGTAGTAGTAGTAGTAGTAGTAGTAGTAGTAGTAGTAGTAGTAGTAGTAGTAGTAGTAGTAGTAGTAGTAGTAGTAGTAGTAGTAGTAGTAGTAGTAGTAGTAGTAGTAGTAGTAGCAACAGCAAAAATAGAAGTAGAAGTAGAAGTAGTAGTAGTAGTAGTAGTAGTAGTAGTAGTAGTAGTAGTAGTAGTAGTAGTAGTAGTAGTAGTAGTAGTAGTAGTAGTAGTAGTAGTAGTAGTAGAAGAAGAAGAAGAAGAAGAAGAGGACATAATACTAGCATTAGTAGTAAAAATAGTCGTGGTTGCTGTATTGTTGTTGTAATTTGAGTTCTATTGGTGTTTATTGCAATCGCAGCGGTAACATCCCTGGATTAAAAAGAAGAAGTGGAGATGTTAGTACTGAATATCATGGCAGTTCTTATCCTTTAATCACCAAAATCTCTCTATTTCCAGTGATTTCTATGGTATGCATACTGTTGCCAGCGCTGAAACATCTGAACTTCGACCTCACTGCATGAAACAGCTGTACAAAGATTTTCGCCCTTGAATAATTTTTCCCTCAACCTATTAAACTTTTTGACGTGTTTAATTAATCGGATTATATCAGTCGATTTAAATTTTTTTTTTTTTTTAAGTTTAAAGTCTTTAGATAGATACAATTATGTTGAAGAAACTTTAAAAAATATTTGACGTCACCACTTTCCAGTAAAAAAAAAAGGATTTACATGATTATACTGGAAAATACTATATAGAAATGTTTTGTAAACCAAATTAACTTGGTTTTTTATCTCTAAATATTTAGAATTTTTTTAATTGGCAGAATTGGTATATACTAAAACTTTACGTCGAGATTCATTGAGTTGTATATAAATCTTGTCACAACTCATCGCAAACATTAATTAAACATAAATCTTTTTAAACCATTTGACAAACACTTTGATGTTAACATATTCTTTTTGAAAACTCATCACAAACACATTAGTGGCAGAAAAATCTGGTCAAAGCGCTTCACAAACATAATAGTTTGTCAAAATTGTCAAACTCATATTATATATCCAATCATAACATGAATCTTGTCAGAAATTATCACTGATCATACCACATAGAAGTGACATTAATCTTTTCAAAACACTTTAAAAAATACATTAATGTGACATAAGGTTTCTCAAAACTGATCACTCACCACTCATACAGTTAACTGACGTATTCATCTCTTCTTAAAATTATTTAAAATTACCTGAATTTAAGATTAAAATTTTCAAAGCCCTTCAGAAACACAATGATGAAAAAATTCAAATCAAAACTCATTAAAATACATCGATTTGGTATATTATTGTTAAAGAGTACTCTATTTTTATGTCACAAAACCTTGGACAACTTTCCTAAAAGTAATACTGGAATAATATAAATTTGTTACAGTTGGCATTTGCTATCTGTCGTTTTAAATATAAAAGTAGTAATGCCCGTGTTTACAATAATTTTTTTTTTTGTATTTTAGAGTTTCAACGTTGGTTACCGATCAGACCTCTTAACTTTATTCAATGATATTTTTCTGTCTCATTCTTTGCACACCTGCCTGCAGCATGATCTGTAGACTATTATTTTTTGCTTTGCTTACATCGGTTCAATTCGCTACACCTTACTACGGTGTTGTAATGTAAATGTCCTAGCTTGTGGGTATAAATATATTTATAAAGCCATTGTTTGCTGAGAAAACTTAGTAGTATTTAAGAAATTTTTAAAAAAATTTGTGAAAACTTTAGAAACGAAAAAAAGGACGGAAAAATTACAAAACTTCTTTTTCATTCGAAAAGGATGCATTTAGTGAAATTGCCGCTTTGTAGAAAGGGTCTTTTTTTGCTTTTAGAGAGCAATTGTTCTATCAATATAACAATTTAGCTCATTTAAAAACAAGAATATAAATAAAGTAATATAATTTTTTTTTATTTCTTGGTGAATTGGGGGTGTGGTTGGAAGCGGTGTTTTGTAAATTAAAAAAACTACAGTATTTTTTATTCATAAGACTATTTTTATAAAATATTTATTGCCCAAAAGTCTTATTTCCTTCACTTCTGAATCTCGCGTACAAAGCCTATCTGTCGTTATAAACCTAAGGATCTCTATTTACTTTTTTCACGGTTACACAGTTTATAATTTTTCTGTTTTAATAATTCACAAGTTTGATATTTCATTTATTTAAAAAAAAAAATTCATAAAATGTACTTTTTCCACTTTTTAAGACGTAAAGCGCTGGGAAAAAATATTTCATTTTAAATTTTTGTTTCTTTTTTAACTACATCATTTATATCAAATGATATTTTCATAAATATTTCCACCCCATCTTAAGACCTTTTGGTATTGATGTATTAAAATATTTTGACTAACATTACTTTATCGTTCCAAATATCAACAGATTTTCGTTTTATGGTTTAAAGATTATAAGAACAGTTTTACGTTGTTAAAGGATTTTCATTTTGTGTCAATTTTAATTAGATGTTTTAATTTGCTGAGAATTATTTTTAGTGCCAATTTTAAAACTTTAAATAATGTCTTTTTCAATTCAATGATGTGTCTTTCTCAAAAATGGATTTTGTTGTCCTTTCTTCCAAATCATTATGTTTGCCATGCATTGGATTTCATTTGTATTTATATAAAACTTCACATTCAAAATTCCACTAATATTTTCATGAAAAATTTATTACGGTTTATTTTCCAAGCCTTCAAGTCATCTATCGACATTTTCGTTAAACCATTTTAGGTCCTTGTTTTATAGGACTAAGTTCGTTCTCTTTTGTGGTGCAATTTAACTGATTTTGGAATCGGTATACGATTTTGTATATTTTGGTTTTGAAGTTCTTTCTGCATTCTCTTAAGCCTGTTTCTTATCTATGACGCACATTGCAGTTTTAAATTGTTTTAGGTTAAAAGAATGCGTTTTATGACGATGAGTTTATTCTGTATTATATAACGCTTTATTGACTTTTCAAATGTAATGGAAGACCAAAAAAATTAACCTCGTTACTTTTATAGCTTTGTTGGGTGTAGGGATTTAAACAACTAACACTATTTAATATTTTGGAATAACGATTGTCCTATAATAAAACCAAATATAACATATATTGTGCACATCGGCCCATATACAAACTATAAAAAAAATGATTATTTTCTTTTATATTTTCTATTACAAATTGATGACATCTTTTTACCTGTTTTTCACATTGAACTTTGGCGTATCTTTTTGTGTTGTAGAAACTTGGTTACAGCTTTGCAGTAATATGCGTAAAACTTGATACAATATAATTCTCAATTTCTCACATTTTTCAGCACCAATATCTTGTTATAAATATATTTTTCAAATCTGAATAAAGTAGTTTGACTTATAATTCCCAAAATTGTCATGTTGTAATTTCTATTTTAAAAAAAGCATAGAAGAAGTACTTAGTGTATGATTTTTACCTTGAAGCTCCACGGAGCTTTTATTAAATTTACAACTACTGCTATAAAAATTTGTGAGATTTTAAATTTTACTCTATTTATGTTTACATGAGGAACAGAAAAAATAATGCCTTTCATGGGAACATTTTCCTAAGTTCTGTTTATAGATTCTTTACTATCGGTACAACAAAATTGATCTCTTTGTTTCCTGAAATATATTTTAATTAAGTATGTTTCAGTACTGAGAAAATAATTGTTAGAAAAAATATTGATTCTGGAAACTATTTTTTTTTTTTTTTTTGGTATTTAAAATTTGATTCTTTAAAATTTAACGTTAATTTTTTTTTACAATTTCCATGATAAATTGAACATAAGGTGTAAACTTGGTTTAGGAAGATCTTATGGGACGAATAAAACAGAAATAATCATATAACGGAAAACTAAGACGATTTTCTTAAGTGAATGTCTTTTCAGAAAATAAGAAAGTCAATTTTCACTGATTGGTTATGTTGATGAATTTCTTTCAGAAGGATATATAACCTTTCACTTTTAAATTTTAGAAAAAAAGATACATACCTTAGCAAAAGCAAGGACACGGTCAAAAATGTTTTGTACCATAATACGAAAAAATTACCGACTTGTGGCTTCTTAAACAGCCTAATCGCACAAAACGAAAATAAAAAAAAAATTGCAACAGCTGAAAAATGTAACCAGTGATGATTTCATTGCAGTTTTTAAATCTGGATGTAAAAAATAGATAGAAAATCATTTTGATTATGAAGACTGAGACCTATGATACTAAATGGACAATCATACATTTCTGAACAATGATACTGACAATGCAGCATACGTTGTGACATTTTGAGAACAGAAGATTCCTAAGTTCTTTGATCGTTTCTGCTCACTTAGCACATCGGTGATTTAGAAAGAGGTGAATAGTGCTCGTTTTTTCAAAAGCTATTCTTGGTTACTCCTGAATATTTAGTTCTATGTAGCTCTAGTTGGCTTAGATTTTCTGGGTTTACACAAATGATTTCGAACAGTGACATTTCATAAATAAACTCACTTACGCCAGTGATAATTACGCAATAATGAGAATGGTACGGACGATGAATATTATATTTCTATACTATTTTTCTTATGTAGAGAATAGCTTTCACTTAACTTTAGATCAGATTAAAACTTTAAGTCTAAAAACTTACCACCGTGCCTTTTCTCTAAACTCCTATTTTTGACGGTATAGGTATTTATCTTGTT
The DNA here is from genome assembly GCA_033675545.1 of Elysia crispata. Taxonomy (NCBI): domain Eukaryota; kingdom Metazoa; phylum Mollusca; class Gastropoda; family Plakobranchidae; genus Elysia; species Elysia crispata. The sequence goes on from JAWDGP010000962.1 coordinate 36,286, forward strand.
ACTTCACTTTTGAGTTGAACTCTCAATAGTTTTACGAATGATCGCACGTAAAACATATTGACAGCCTATGTATTTACGATATTCTAAATAAGACATGATGGCAGGATAAATTCTCAAGCGATATCCGTTCAGACTTCCTGTTATCGTACTTTTATTTAAGCAAAGAATAAAGAAATAGAATAGGAATGTGAAATAGAACCCTTTGCACAAGCTTAGAAATCATATATTAATCCCTAAAAAAAATCAAAGACGTCAATTCAAAGCATTGAAGATTTTATAGATGAATGTGATAATATGGTACTCACTTGATTTATATCATGAAAGTTTTACCTTTTATAGATGAATGTTATAATATGGTACTCAATTGATTTATATCATGAAAGTTTTACCTTTTATAGATGTTGCAATCAACCAGAGGAGGTCCTCATGGAGCAAAACGTTTTTGGATACAACAGCAAAGATTTTAGCTTTTCCTTCATCTCTTTCCTCGTGTTTGAAGCAGCAAGTTTGTTTTACACTATAATAAAATATTGATTGTTTCTCAACGTTTTAATTTAAATAAAAGTTAAGTTTAAAAATACAAAAGTCATGGCTGTCCTCCTTGTCACTACACATATATATATATATATATAGCAAATGAAAAAAAAAAACCTAATAAATAGAAAATTTATTGGTATTAAAAAAATGCGATGAAATTTTAGCAAAATATCGATAATTAATGTTAGTTTTGAAATATTGAACTTAAGAAAAATTTACATATACTTTTTTTTAACTTTTTTAACAAAGATTTTTCCATTTCTTTTGGTTTAAATCAAAGGTCAAAAGGCATTTTTTAGTATTACTAAACGGTATTTAGTATTACTAAAATATAAAATCCTTAAAATTTTACAATTGATAAAAAAGGTCATGAGAGAAAAAAAAAGAGTAAAACAAAAATAAAAAAGACAGAAAGTGAAGAATAAAAAAACATGAAAAAAATAAATGTTATTAATAGAAACAGTGAAAACATCACAAGAGAAACAGGAAGAAAAGAAGAAAGGAAGTGATTTATCGAGCACTATTTTTGTGCACAATTTTTTGGGAAGAAACTTGGGAATCAAAGAGGATGTAAACAACCTGAACAGAATTAAAAGGAAAAACAGTTCTTCCTCCAAATGTCCAAAACGTGACAGCAAAAAACAATGAAAGAATTGTTTTGCTCTCCTCCAACTTGCGTCATATGTATTATTTCGTCATGTGGAAAAGCCGTTCCTTTATTGTTAAGAGTTATTCTCGAAAAAGACACTCTTTTATTACGTGGTCATACTGCTAGCTTTCAGTTGAAGGAAGTATCATATTCAGTCATTGTGTTTCATCTTATAATTGCAATCATTATTTTTCTGTTGCTTTTTTACGGGATTGTATAAATCTCGCAATAAGAAAAGTGAGCTAATTTAGTAAAATGCAAACCGATTTACATTGATCTGTAAACAATTATTATCATGTATGTCTAAATCACTAGGCGCCTAAAAATTCCCGCAGTGCGCTAAAGACAGCTTTCTAGTAAGATTTTAGAAGGACCTAAAGAACAGATTGGGAAAGTAAAAAAATTGTCAATTTTCTATTAATTTTCTTAAAGAACCATACATTTCAAATTTTTTGTTCATCGTTAAAAACTTGTTTTAATAACTACGTCATGTATTTCATTACTCACAAAATGTTCTGTTCTCAATTATCTTATTTCTCATTCCATTCCTGCTTTCTCTCTCTCTCTCTCTCTCTCTCTCTCTCTCTCTCTCTCTCTCTCTCTCTCTCTCTCTCTCTCTCTCTCTCTCTCTCTCTCTCTCCATCATTATGTCTCTTATCCTTCTTTTTCTTTAGCTACTACCTAACTTTTTATCTGCCCACATCCTTTGCTGACATTCTCCCTGCTTCCATTTAATACTTATTTTTGTATCGTTTTATTATTTCTGACTCTCTCTCTCTCTATCTCTCTCTCTCTTTCTCTCTCTCTTTCTCTCTCTCTCTCTCTCTCTCTCTCTCTCTCTCTTAATTACCTTCCTCAATGCTTCTAATTCTAACCTGTTATCTCTTTCCCAATCTCCCATCTCTTTATCTTCCAAATTAATCTCCTTTTTTTCTATCTTTCAAACTTTCTATCATCATACAATCTATATGACTAGCTCTAAGGTTGTTTTTATCAATGAACCTATCCATCTATTCATCTACGTGTACAGAAACATATATCTATCTATCTCTCAAAGACCTGTTCTTTCTATCTATTGCATCAATCTAGTAATATACCACTATAATTTCTAACAATCTAATTAGTCTTTCTTTAAATCTATCTGTCTATCTTTGTATTTATCTATTCACTATATCTATTTTTTTAACGTACAAGTACGATCGATTCTCAGCTGCCATTAAATAAAATAGAAAAAAAAGTAAAAAAGATAATTTGATGACAAAATCAATTGTTTTTATTGACTACTTTCGAGACCGACCCTGGATGTTTGAACTTGTTTGCGAATTTTTTCCCCTACTCAGTTGGAGAAAATGTAATGAATGATAAAACTGGGACTTGTAACCGACGTTATTGCTTATCTTTTGTTTCTAACCAAAGAGTCACTGCAATTACATAAAACTTAGACGAAGAGGAAGGAAGAATATTTCTTCGCCGTAGCCGCTATCGTTTTGCGTCGTTAAAAGTCATACATTGACATCTTAGGTCTAAGAGATGCTCTTCTTTTGAGAGCTGTCGCAATCGTGACATCTTGATCTCGCTTTCTCTCCAAAAGGCACTTCATGAAAGCTATCGGATGTAATTCACAAGCCACAAGACGGTTCTGTCGAGAGGCCTCTTATGATATATGGAAGAGAGCAAGTAGGTGAAGTACGTATTATCTAAGCTTTGCAACAAAGGATTCTACATCATGGTTATCATTTTCGGCTCATAACCAGGGTCTTTGATGAAACTATTTGTATTTTACATCCTAATAACCATTTTACGTCATATGCACGTCATCTTAAGGTATAAAAACCTTCAATTTCTTCCCACTCAAATGCTTGACGCTAGCATTTTTTGGTTTGTTCTGGTAGTGTTTTCCACCAAGAAATAAGACAGTAAAGACGTGATCGTGCAATATTTCTTATTGAGCCGAGAGCTGTAGTCACAGGAGATGGGTCCGGTAAATTGACTTTTATTCAAAGTTGACATTATAATGAGAATCTTATACTTTTTTTTCCTTTTCACAGCAAATAATCTCACATTTTTTCGACAAAACGCATATAATTCTGTTGATATGAACAATTCTGAACTAAGATCTAGTATTGTGAAATTGTTTTAAATTCATTGAATAATAAATATCACAGCTCTTATGACCAAAACTCTGAGCACAAAATATAGTAAAAATTACTCTAAATTCTACTTCATAATTTTTAATGGAACTGAGCTGCATTTAACACGGGTGTATAAAGAGCCACAATTAAAGGATAAAAAATAGTTCTTGTTTTACTTAAAATAAGGAAACATAAGTTTAATTTCAATGGGATACTTTAAATGAAAAAACAACAAAAAAAAAACAACTGAAAAAAATAAACCTAGCTAGACCTCATACATGAATAAAGTCAGTTGTAAACTCTAAGGAATCAGACTTTTCAAAAATCAAACATTTATAAATATTTCTAGATCCACTACATAGTTAACAGAAAAATTGTTCAAATTAGGTTTAAAGTAATGAGCCATTTTTCCTTTTAAAAAAATCAGAAGAAATAAGAAGACAATTTCGATTAGAATAAAACCACACTTTTTATTTGTTCGTTTTATACAAGCAAAAAGCTCATCTCTGAGCAATGTAGCTTGCGCTTAACTTTATGAACGGTTTTGGGTCCTCGGCGAAGACACTATTGCTTGATTTGTCAGCCAATTAATGTGGAGCAAAAATCGACAGAAATCTGTGCAAAAGCATTTCGTTTAGACCAGAAAACCGTTTAAGTTTTTTTTTAATTGAAACATGATTCTTTTTCGGGTTTTTAAAACAAAGTAAGCCATAACTCGTACTTTGTCGAGTAAACTCGTCCCCAGAACTAATGCCATGATCGAATATGAAGTCTTAATAAAAAGAAGCAAATGAAAAAAAGTAGACAGGCATATGATATAGAAAAATCAATACATTAATAAGTCAGAATATGATATGAAAAACTATAGATTCATTCTTTGAAGCATTTACACCGCAATAATATACTTGTCTAAAAAAAAGTTTCCAGATGCACAGTAATTGAGATAAGTTTGTTAAAAAAAAATCGCTGGTGAAGTTTATAAAATAATCAGTCACTTCGCTTGGAGGTTAGAATCTGGTTCAATCATTTTTGTGATAGTTGAATTTCATGCCCCAAGTGAACTGAAATTGAAAAAAAAAATTATACTGTTGATTTTGTGCCAGTTTTGCTTAGACGTCCAAAATAACAAAAATTGACTGCAAAGATGTATTTTTTAAAGAACCCACGCATATCTGAAACAGCTACTTGTAAAATCTTGAGAAAAATCATAAAATGAAATAAGGAGACAAAAAATCCTTGCTATTACTTTACTATTTTAAGTATAAAGATTGGTACACTTTACTCTATAAAGCTTGGTTTTTCTTGTGTGAGTACCAAGGTTGTTATCTTCAACTTAATCATAGTAGATCATTTTTTTTTTATTTCCAGGCGCAGAATATCTTTCGACACGTATATTGCCATAATCATCATCATCATCATCATCATCATCATCATCATCATCATCATCATCATTCTCATCATCCTCATCATCATCATCATCATCATCATCATCATCATCATCATCATCATCATCATCATCATCATCATCATCATCATCATCATCATCATCATCATCATCATCATCATCATTATTATTATTATTATTATTATTATTATTATTATTATTATTATTATTATCATCATCATCATCATCATCATCATCATCATCATCATCATCATCATCATCATCATCATCATCATTATCATCATCATCATCATTATTATTATTATTATTATTATTATTATTATTATTATTATTATTATTATTATTATTATTATTGTTGTTGTTGTTGTTGTTGTTGTTGTTGTAATCATCATCATCATCATCATCATCATCATCATTATCATTACAATAACTGTCAGGCAACTATAAAAAATTTGTAATATGTAAAAAAAAAAAAACCAGCATCAGAACCATTAAAACAATTAATAACTTACTTTTTCTTATGTAATATTCATAAAATATAATACGCAAAAATATGTATAAGTATAAAAAAAATGTAAAAACGAATAATAATTAAAACTTAAGTAATTACTCTAATATTTTAGTGACTCATGAAATTAAGTAATTTAGTGAACTACGACTATAAAAGTAAATCAATTTTGCGCAGATTTTTCATTCCACCAACATATTTGTTGCTTTTAAAATCTCTGACAAAGAGTATAAGGTCTAAAAAGAAATAGGCACACAACTTTATAATAATGGGACAAAGAAGAAGTAACAAAAGTATAATCAACTTAACATATAAACGTTTCATTTTGTTAGCTTCCTCTGTAATATTACAAAAAAGTTGTGCTATTTCTTTTTTGTCCCGTAATTATAAAGTTGCGTGCCTATTTTCTTTTAGACCTTGTATTATTCTATATTTAGACACACACACGTCCTTTTGAATCCTTTATAATTACTAAGTTTTCCTCCAAGTGTGGTGTTTTTTGCTTTCTTTTTGGATTTAACAAAGAGTATATCACACACTCCTTTCCTGTGAGACATTATTCAGCTGATTTAAAAATATCCGATACTTAAATGATTTCAGCCTCCCAACTTTTTCAATTTTGAAATAGAAAAAGCAATAAAGTTCTTTAATATTATATATCGATGTTATACATTATACATTTTTTTCCAGTTTCCCTAATTCATTCCAACGCAACAAACAGTGTAATTGTATCTTTGTATTGCCTCAACATCTCAATTATAAACATGTGTATTGTTTTTTTCACAGTGGTTTATTCCGCTCTGGGTAGTCCTTCTAGTTGGCGCCTTGGGCCAGGAGGTGTCGAAGCCAAACGTCACTTCTGTCACTGTGTGGCCTGAAGGGGATCCTAACAGATGCCTGGAAATGTTTGAGAAAACCAATCAAAATGTGAAGAGATTTGGGGTAAGTTTGAAAATTGTATACCTGGCGCGGTAAAATCAGTCTTATCATAGTCTTTAAATCAGTCTTATAGTGTTTAAATCAGTTTAATAATAGTGTTTATATCAGTCTTATCATAGTGTTTAAATCAGTCTTATCATAGTGTTTTAAATCATAGTGTTTAAATCAGTCTTATCATAGTCTTTAAATCAGTCTTATCATAGTCTTTAAATCAGTCTTATCAAAGTGTTTAAATGAGTCTTATCACAGTGTTTAAATCAGTCTTATTCGGTTATGAATGGGTTCGGGGTAAGTTTTACCCTATGCATATGTCTCTCAGTCTTATCATAGTGTTTAAATCAGTCTTATTCGGTTATGAATGGGTTCGGGGTAAGTTTTACCCTATGCATATGTCTCTCAGTCTTATAATAGTGTTAAGGGATTTATTTCAAGTTCAACTTCATATAATTATATGCCTGGCGCGTTTAAATCAGACTTCTTCGAATACTAATGGCTTTGGGATAAGTTTTACCTTATGTATATAAATAGAGATGTTAGACTAGTCTTATCAAAATGCCAAGCAATTTGGGGTAAATTTAAAGAATTGTATACCTTTTTATAAAGGCATAACAGTTTATTTGCGTCTATATAAATGTTTATTGAAACTATTCAAAATTCTAAATTAATGATAGGATACATATTCAGTTGTATCAGCATAATGTCGGATTTAAGGTATTAGTTTTGAGATCTTATTTTTTAATCTTTAACATTGCATGCAACCAAAATAGTGCTTATTCCAAAAAACAGATAAAAAGAAGCTTATTACTTAATTACGAATGTAATAAAACGGATGTTACACTATATATTTAAACTGCGGTTTGAAACTTCTACGTTAAACATTAATTTCACTGATATGACATCATCAACTTACAACCCTAAAAGTAGAACTTTGTTTTAATTTGACGCCAGAAATAATGTTGCGCACAAGGAGAAACCAAGACCTTTTGTTTGCATGATTGTGCCCTGGTAAAAATGTGCAAAATCTTTATAATGCAAAGAATAATTAAGTAATTTACAATTGCATAGGCTAGTTCTAGACTTTAATTAATTTCTTCTTTTATCCCTATTTAAAGTTTAAATTCGCTTGGTAAACGAACAACAAGAGGGGAAAATGTAACTTTGAGTAAAACTAAAAGACAACATGGCACGAAATATTATGGGAGTAAAGGAATATCCGGCCACTCCATTCAGCTCTCCACTTGATTCTGAGACTGATGATCTGATGAATTGGAAATTCTTCACTAAAAGCTATTTGTAAAGAAAAGGAATTTTGCGCAGAACATAAAAGCGCCACTGAAAATTGTGTAATCAACAAAGTATTTGTAGAGCAAATGTTCAGTATTTCTTGCGATATAAAAATTGAATCTAAAGCCGTCTTGCGCCTCTCCCATGAGGCAGATATGATAGCCCAGACAAATTAAATTTTGTTTGGAAACGTACTTAAAAGAAAAGTGACCTAAATCATAAGTTGTCGATTGAGCAACAAAAAAGGGAAACAAAAAATTTGAATTGACTCGGCAGCCAGAATATAGTAGCTTTAATTAATGTTTTACTACTGAAAGACCTAACAACCAAGATAAAGGCTGTATATCAGCATATTAAACAGCAGGATATATTATAATCGTTAGAAAATTTGATAGAATAAGTCCAAAAACTATTACTGATATCGTTGCTTCAAAATCCAAAAACAGGACATATTTCATGTCCAATGCCCATGCAGTTCTATACTAAGAATATCATTGAGTCACACCTAGGCTTGCCACTGGCATTATTTAACCAAAAACAGGACATATTTCATGTCCAATGTCCATGCAGTGTCTATACTAAGAATATCATTAAGTCACACCTAGGCTTGCCACTGGCATTATTTAACCAAAACCTTCCCATAATTATGTCAGGTGGTCCCTGGTCTGGGCTGGGACAATCTCCGTAACGTGGAGGCCAGTCAAGCTGTCCAGTACACCTTCCACAAGTGCAAGCTGACCAATGATGGACAGTATCTCATCCCTGACAACGTCTTTACTGTGGCCCTCAAGGTATGATAGGATTAGATGTCTCGTCAATATGATAAGAATGCAATGATGTGAAAACCACGTGGATAAAGTTTTCGGATAGTTCAGTTTATAAGTTTAGAATCTTTGGGTGCCTCCGTTTATAAGTTTACAGTATTCGGGTGGCTCATTTTATAAGGTTACCGTTTTCTGCTGAAAAGAACAATAATATTAAGTTTGCTTATTTGAAGGGAAAAAAAAGAATTTTTTTGATTTAAAGCATACTACAAAAGGAAAAACTTCAAAGTTTCAAAGTGCATTTCATTAAAAAAATTACTAGAAAAAATAATACTTGTCTGATAAAAACAACTTGCAGAGGAGCTACGTGCAAACAAGTGCGGAGTTTATTGACGTGACAACGCGATCGTCCAGTCTGACGTCTAGTACAATCAACACCTACAGCGGTCTCTACTTCTATGGTAATAGCATCAGTGGCTCATACTCGGCAGACAATA
>JAWDGP010000962.1:47500-100000 GCA_033675545.1 Elysia crispata
ATAATCCAAATATAGATATACATTCCTATCTAGTCATCTGTTGATATTCCTAGCTACCAACGCATCTATCTATACATCTATTTATTTATGTCTGTCTGTCTGTATCTATCTATCGATCTCTCTACCTATCTGGGTATCATGTAGGTTAATCGATAGGTTTATCTGCCTTGTTTTATCTCGCCTTTTTCCTCTAGATAACTATTTGTCAAACTTTGTTTCATGTCCCAAATCCGTCAGGATATTAAACCTTTAAAACATTCATCTGTCTACTGCTTCCAATTTTTCTGAGTTTCCAAGATTTTTGTTACCCTCGTTTTTTTTTTTCTTTGGTGAAGATGTTCTTTTTTGTATGGGCTGAATTAAAAAAAAAACTATTTTGTCTTGTAGTGATCTTGACCATATTTAGATTTCAATCTTTCCATCAAGTGATATTAACGTTGCTATCTTTGAGAATGGCACGGTGCTCATCTTTAGTTTCATTGATAGAAAATAATATTTTGTAGACTGTAGACTCAGAGAGACGATCATTCAATCACTTATGACTGCCAAACCTCATTTTTTTTTTGTTAATGCTTTTTAACAATTTTAAAAAAGTCCTTTCCTCTTTTTTCTCAATTATTACAACTTCTTCAGCTTATTTCAAGAAGATTTTTATATTTCGACATCTCATTACAATCCTAAACACCTTTATGTGTTTTATGCGACTATTTTACTGTACAGTAAAAATAAAATAAAATAAAAGATTTGTTGCCAGCCTGAATCATCATTTAATTAACGGCTAATTGTTGCGGTTTTTCCTAGCCCGTTTTTTTTTCTTTTTTGACTTTTTTGTTTATTAAAAAATCACTTCATTTAGCAATACTTTAAACTATAATCATGATGTAAGGACAATTAAAATCAATTTTTCAAATTACATTTATGTGGGAATTTTTGTAGTAATAATGAATGTGTTGAAGGATCTTTATATAATTATGTAAATTATAGGACCAGATGTTCCTCTGTAAAACCTATAAATCTCTACGGATTAATGGTAACTGGTTGAGTTGCATGATGATAGCATCGGTGTCTACTTTTACATTTCCTTCATTACAGTTAGAGTCACACATTAAGATATCATTTTGAACATCGAGGGTAAGTTCAATTGAAGTTTGTAGGGTAAATACTTCACTTTTCTTTCTTTACCGTGAACAAGTTACCACTATTCCTCTTGATTATCTGGTTTGAGTTCAATTATAGGCTTTGATATTTTCCTTTTTTTTTTATTTTTAAACAGTTTCTCTACTATAGAGATGACCATTTTACCTATAATTGAAAAGTGAAAGTGGAAATTTATTTAAGTGAAAAACTTCTTGGAGAAGTGAATTAAAAACCCTTAAAGTCATATTTTTTAAAGAATGAAAAAGAAATCAGATTCAATACGCCATTGTTAAGAATATCCTCTATTTATACTAGGCAGAAAATTGAAACAGAAGCAAGTACATACAGCGGCCTTGTGACCGAATCTTCCATTCGAGCCATGGGCGGGCCGCTTATGGATCCCAAGACCACATCAGTAAGCGACTGGATAGCCCAACTGGATACTAACCTGGTACCCATGGACCGGTCAGGAGACCCGCTCTATTATCTGATCACTCCACACACTCTCCCAGAACTTCCTGAGGCCACTGCTGTAGAGGCTGCCGAGGTCAGTATAGGGATCAAACTGCGGGGAGGCCAGGCGTAGAATAAGGCCAAGTTTGGCTGAAGCAATGATGTTGAGTTTAGGGGAAACCTGGCTTAAGACAAAGTTAGATTGTTTGAAAGAGTGGAGTTGAGTAAAGTATGTTAAATATCAAAAGAATGGGCGATTATTTTTCAATGATAACAATAAATTGTTCAAACTGAACCTTTCCCCAGTACGTTCGCAAAGCTATTCAAGCTTACTATGAGATGAACGTTATACCAGGCTGTAGAAACAAGAATCTAACAGACAGGTTTAGCAAATTCGCCAACATTGACGACGAATCCTGCTCTACTGAACCCTCACAGTCTCTCGGTTTTGGAGGTATGCCGTGAAGAGATTCATACAGAGAAGTGTTGAAACATATCAGCCTTCATTTACATTCGGATATGATAAGGGTGAAAAGTCAAATTAATCTCAAATCGTCTCTATGGACATTTAAATAAAAAAAACATAAATCCTCCTGATGTTCAAATCGTATTAAACTGAAATGGCTATTATCATCAACATAAAAATAAATTAAATTAATAATAATAATAATAATAATAATAATAATAATAATAATAATAATAATAATAATAATAATAATAATAATAATAATAATAATAATAATAATAATAATAATAATAATAATAATAATAATAATAATAATAATAATAATAATAACAATAACAATAATAATAATAATAATAATAATAATAATAATAATAATAATAATAATAATAATAATAATAATAATAACAATAATAATAATAACAAAAATGAAAGAAGAAGAAGAAGAAGAAGAAGAAGAAGAAGAAGAAGAAGAAGAAGAAGAAGAAGAAGGAGGAGGAGGAGGAGGAGGAGGAGGAGGAGGAGGAGGAAGAGGAGAGACAGGAGTAGCAGGAGCAAGAGGAGGAGAAGGAGAAAGAGAAATAGAAGAAGAAGAAGAAGAAGAAGAAGAAGAAGAAGAAGAAGAAGAAGAAGAAGAAGAAGAAGAAGAAGAAGAAGAAGAAGAAGAAGAAGAAGAAGAAGAAGAAGAAGAAGAAGAAGAAGAAGAAGAAGAAGAAGAAGAAGAAGAAGAAGAAGAAGGAGAAAAAGAAGAAAAAAAAGAATATATCTTTTTTATATATTTATTCAGTTACATTAAATAATTCCAACCCTAGCAGTTTTGTACTTAATATTTTCTTTTGTTTGATTTCAACAACCTGTCGTATTCTATGCTTTTTATCTTTAGGGTCGTTCCAGAGGTGCAAAAAGGAAGGCGATGAAGTGGTTAATGATCCCTGCGAGGAACTGAGTTTTCCAAATATTTTGACCGGGGGGTATTCTTGTCCTAAAGGTTTTAAGGAAAACTTTCTCCACAAAGGCAGCAGGTTGGGTCTTTTGGAGTCTGAGAGGCATTGCAAAAGGTAATAGAAATATTAAAAATGTTAGCTACTCTTTTAGAATACTGGTTTTATTTAAAAGATTTGTTATCATGTAGATTTGAATATATGTGCTTCTTTGGAAACTTTTTTCCGGAATTCATAGGCTTATAAAGTGTTTTTAAAAGACGTTTGTTATTTTGGAAAGGTCAGAATCAACTGATTCTCATATTGTTTAGGAAAAAAATGTTTGTTTTCCATTTTGAGCATTTCAAGGTACACATTAAGAATCTAAAACAGTGTTTCAGAAATATTGCGATATGTCTAGCTTCTTGTCAGATGTGCTGCATTCATCATAACATAATTTTTTTAAATGTATATAGCTCTAACTGTAGAGACATATGATTAATATGAATTTTAAAAAAAGTCTCAAGTATTATACATAAGATAATAAGATGCTGAAATTTAGAAAACATACTATTGGTTTGGTTTCTACGGTGAAAATTTAAAAAACAAACAGAACTAGAAAAAAAGACAGGAACAAGAAATATGGAAGTCATTAAAATTTCAAAAATAATACTTGTTATTACTTATCATCATCATCATCATCATCATCATCATCATCATCATCATTATTATTGTTATTATTATTATTATTATTATTATTATTATTATTATTATTATTATTATTATTATTATTATTATTATTATTATTATTATTATTATTATTATTATTATTATTATTATTATTATTATTATTTTTATTATTATATAAATTATCATAATTTTAGACTAAAAATGGTATTAGAATTCTTCTGATTTCATCAGTTGTTTTTTTTTATTTTATCAACCCTAGGATCTATGCAGTTTCCTTTCAAGTTAAGTTTTACAAAATTTATATACTATTTTTTGTCATTTTACAATTGACATTTAAAAAATATAATTTCATTTTTACTGAAAAAAAAGCGCTTAAGAAAATATTATTTTTAAAAAATATCAAAATAGTACATCCTCTGTTGTTTTTCCTTATTTGAATGCACGCATTTACAAGGCAGGTTTTTTTTAAGGTTTTCAACAAAGATTTAAAAAAGTAAGTATTTAAAATAAATTACTACATACATTTCATAATAAATAGCTACATTTTAATGATAAATAGGGATAGAGAGAAAAGAAGACTAAACATCATACATCATATGTGTAAAATTGTTTATTTTGAAACGTTCTTACAATCATCCCAGATGTCCAACTCATCGATCTAGAAGATACTGCAGCACTACGTACAAACAAGCACAAGGAGTTTTTCGGACGTATTGGTGCTCTCCTATAAAGAAAACTGCTCCGTCCAAAGCCTTGAACTTTGGCGGAATTTTTTCTAGGTCTATCAATAACATGCTGACAAATGCTATGGTAAGGAGAGAAGAAGAATGTTAATTGTATTCACAGAGAAAATAAAATATATAATTCTTTTCTTTTAGCAATAACCATTATTATCATCATTATTATTATTATTATTATTATTATTATTATTATTATTATTATTATTATTATTATTATTATTATTATTATTATTATTATTATTATTATTATTATTATTATTATTATTATTATTATCATTATTATTATTATTATCATCATTACTATTATTATTATTATTATTATTACTACTACTACTACTACTACTACTACTACTACTACTACTACTACTACTACTACTACTACTACTACTACTACTACTACTACTACTACTACTACTACTACTACTACTACTACTACTACTACTACTACTATTAATATTAATATACCATCATAATATTTTTAAAATATGTATATTACTATAATTTTTTTCTCTTCTTCCTATTATCGCGTTTTTCATTTTTCTTCCTCTCTAGAATTGCCCTGAAGATTTTTCTGAAATGAGAATGATGGATGATCTGTTCGTTTGTGTAAACAATACACCAAGTGATACCGACATTCCTTTCGGTGGATTTTTTACCTGCGAAAAAGGTAAAATGTAAAAAACCTTTATTAATGGCTTCACAAACTTTTTAAATATGATCGTATCACTATTGTGTAATTTTTTATAAGCCTCTGATTTCAAACATGAAGAAAAAAAACCTGCTCTTTTAAAATAAATGAAAATTGATTTTATATTTTATTTATACTTTTTTCAAATCTATTAATTTGACTTATAGTTTTTATAATTTAAAAACTTCAATATTTCTTCCGATTACCCAATGCTGTGTGCCGTTATGATCAAGGTATTTATCTTGTCACTCTCCTTATTTCCCAATGCTGGTCTGTAGTTGTGTGCAGGTCGTATGTTGCAATAACTTATTTTGTTTGAAATTACATACTTCCATATTACAATGTATCATTCAGAATCATCTCCGTTTTACTTCATAAAAAGTTTTAATCTACATTTTTTTGTTTCTCCCGTACCTTTCTAAATATTTCGAATGTGAAAATAATCCCTGCTGAGATTGATTGCATTAAAGAGTAGGCAGGTGTATAAAAAACAAGCTTTCTTTACAGATCTTAGAAATACATTACTATAACTTTGAAGGTTTATGAATAAATATTGGTAGGTAAAATTTAAGATTTTACAGATTATTCTGTTTTTTCTTTAGAACCATACCCTATCTGTTGATTGCTAAATGGAAATGCAAACTCAGAGTTTTCACGAATGACAAGCTCCAAGTTTTTGTTTAAACAAATCATGATTTGAAAAAATAAATTCCTACAACCGTTTGCGAAAAAAAAATCCTACAATAAAAGAAACGCCACCAAACAATATTGCAGTAACAAAAGAAATCTATTCAATGAAAAAAATATTTTTCGTTTGGTTTTTTCTAATAAGTTTTTCAATTTGTTATGGTTACAGTCAAAGAACTCACAAAAGCAGCGTTGTAAAGAAATTATTTATGGCTTTCTTTCAAATACTCATATCTAAAGCCTAAAAGGCATCGTTACATTTAAGTGCTGAGTACACACATATAAACTAAACAGAAATCCTTATATATTTTACTTAGCAACACAAACTGAGGGAAGCACAATTTTAATCAGCCACATATAAATTACACCTCAGTACATCCTAAAAAGAAAGACCCACACATTTTCCAAAGTTTTGGCATTTTTGGCTTTTGCTTTGAACTCTTATATTTCTAATCATACAAGAAACTAATTTTACATGAGATAAAAATGATGAGGTGTAATTATTCCCGAAAATTCGTTTATCTTTACCTGTAGGAAATGTCCCTAATGTTATTGGATATCCACAATGTTTCAAATCATGCATATTTAATATATATATGTGTGTGTGTGTGTGTGTGTGTTTGTAGATATACATACCCAACAACATTGGGACACTATTTTTCTACAACCAAAGAGTAACGAATTTTCCGGAATCGTTAAGGGCAACGGCCTCGGCAATGGTATTTTTATATTTTGAGAAACCTTTTTCATTAACCGTTTTGTTGAAATCCTATAGATAGGGGCTCTGATAGGCGATCAAACAAAGTATAGCCTTGAGATCACCGATCGCGGCAGACTGGTCTAACACATATTTAAAGTGGATCAATGAATTTGATGTTTTCTTTGAATACTTAAGTATAACTGATGTATGTTTTTCTGAGAGATGGTGTGGTTTTTATGTGTCTCTGTCTTATGACAAGAAATTAGAGCTAAAAAGTCTGATTACTGAACATTTTGTTTGGTTTTTTAGGCAATCCTCTGGCTTCTGGGCAAAAAAAGTGTCCCGCTGGTTTCAGCAAACAGCTCGCTACAGTTAACATGGTGGGTTGTACAATGTCAGTAACGATAAAATAGTAGCATGAAACATTGTTGATTCTGAATCTGTAATAAATTATAGTAAATATTGTAAAATTTAAAATTATGTATATTCTTAATCCTTTTAACGATCATCATAATTCTTATTGGAAGGTTATGAATCCAGATATTTATAGCAGTTCAATTATTTAAAACTACATTGTAATGAATATTAAATTGATTCACAAAATATAATTGAACTTTACAAAATGAACTGTTTCATTTGAAAATTTTTTTAAACATTTTATTACATGAAAATACATTTTAGGTCGTAAAAGATTAATCTTGGTCAATTACGCGAATTCTGAACAATAATGATATCTAAACAGTTCAACTGACAAACAATACGCGAACGCTTTCAGGTTTCTTACAAGTTTATTGCAGGCAAACACGAAATTGAAAAAAAATAGGAGGAAAAAACCTTATTTCAGTCATTTAAAATATTATCATCATTTAATGAGAATAACAAGAATAACCATACAATAGTGCATCTCCTGGTAGGTTTCGTCAAATCTTTTGGGGAAATAATGTTTTTAAAAGATCTTTTGAAAGATTGTAAATGGACAGATTAAGCCCCCTCCCCTACTTTTCACCCATAAACTAAGCAATCAAAATATTCATTAGTCATTTGATCATTATAAACCTCGCAATTGCCTATTAGATATGAAGTGTTACGTTAAATAATGCTACTTCGATTTCTTTGCTCCAGGGATGCGAGATCTATTACTGCGTTGCATTATGGAAGCTGAATGGCAGCGCTCTCCCTCCTTTGAGGAGACCTCCCTTCATGATGAAGCCGGCCGTGCCCATTGTGGAAGATGATAGAAAGCCTAACAACACTTTGGTGATGGTTGACATGGAAGCTGAGGTGAGAACAAAATACATAGAGAAATATTCATTTTTTTAATGTTCTTAATATTATGAAATACAACTATTTGAAATTTTGTTCTTTGCTACTCAATAGTAAGGGATAGTATGAAATATTTGACTATTTTAAATTATATAAAAATATCCATAATAATTGTGACTGCGATTGACATTGTTTAAACAAATGTCTTTCTTCAGTTGTTGTTGGTTTAATGAAACAAAACAATCTATATTACTTTTCATAATAAGTTAAACTGAAAAAAAAAACATTTGACGCTATTATAATTACATCAATATCGTATATATCTAATATTCAATATTAAAAAATAATAATGCAAAAAAAAAAAAGACAAAATTAAAACACATTAAAAGGACCAATACAAATGACAATGAATTTATGCAAGGGAAAATCAAAAATTGGTAACAATTAGGTTTCAAGTTGAAAAAATATATTATTATAATTCAATATTCAATCAGTCGATTTAATCTCAGATCTGCATATTTCACAAAAGTGCCATAAAATGCATGAGCTTTGTTCAGGCCTGTAATTAAAATACAAGGCATCATAATCTTGTAAATGCTTAAAAGTCGTATATATTCAAATCTTGTTCTAATTAATGGTTAATGACCCCTTTATCATTTGTGAGCTAGAATATTTTTTTTGTGTCTTCGTTTTTAATTATTTAATTATAGGGCCATGTTTTACTCCCTGAACTACATAAAAGCATTAAAGATCACATTAATTAATATTTTAAAAAAATGTAAGATAGAATTCACAATAATTTATCGAACTGATAAAATGATTGTTTTACTGATCTTGGAGGAGGATTTGCGGCTTCTATTTTATAAATAATTTTCAATTATCTTAAAGTAAATACACTTTACTTGTACCACCTGATTTGAGATCTAGGGTTTCTAATGAACCTTTCTTTTAATGTATTATCGGCAAAGTTTATGAGGCAGTTGGTGTCGTGAAATGTTGACCTTTCATCAATTTTTATCTTGATACTTCAAAAAGGATATCGGGTCATATAAATTACAAAATGAAATAAATTTTCAATAATGTGGTTAACTAACGATCTTTTTAGGATGGGTACGAAGTTAAAGGTAAATATAAATACAATAGCAAATTGATCATTAATCGGTTATATTTCTAAATATATATATATATATATATATATATATATATATATATATATATATAAATATAGAAGATCTTACCTTAAATTTCCATGCATACTACACTTGTGTTTCAAGTGAGGGACAAAGCTGTCGCCTGTCCTCCGCTCTCTTCGGGTATGACTGAGGTGTGTTCGTTTGCGCTTGCCGTTCCGATTAGACAAGATTCATGATAGGTCTTTAATTTCTTCTTTTATAAACATTTTTTTATGTTGAAAAACTCAATGGTTAAGGATGAATGATGAATTATCTTTTTCGCGATGTTTATACTTTTTACTATCTGAAATCCTAGACCTGGATGCAAAACCAGGAAGCTATAAATCTCCAGCAAGGAATAACTGAAGGACAGTCAGGACATTCTCAAGGTCTGTCCCCTGGGGCTGCAGCAGGTAACATATTCTTCAAAGAATGTTTAACAACTTAAGTTTTTTGTTCTATTGGTTTGAAGCCATATAAGTTTAAGATCTTTGCGAAAGTTTTATATTTTGATTAATAATGTTTTAAGAATACAGAGACACGTGAACTTATAAAAATTATTAAAAATAATAAGTTTAAAATTCGACTCTTTTATTTTGAGATATTTGCGATACAAAGAAATCAGATAAAGTGATATTTCTAATTTCAAGCTTGATAACTTTATTAAAAAAAGTATCGCACTTCATATAAAATTTAATTGATATTATATTAGTAGCAGTAGCAGTAGCAGTAGCAGCAGCAGTAGTAGTAGTAGTAGTAGTAGTAGTAGTAGTAGTAGTAGTAGTAGTAGTAGTAGTAGTTGTAGTAGTAGTAGTAGCAGTAGCAGTAGCAGTAGCAGTAGCAGTAGTAGTAGTAGTAGTAGTAGTAGTAGTAGTAGTAGTAGTAGTAGTAGTAGTAGTAGTAGTAGTAGCAGTAGCAGTAGCAGTAGCAGTAGCAGTAGCAGTAGCAGTAGTAGTAGTAGTAGTAGTAGTAGTAGTAGTAGTAGTAGTAGTAGTAGTAGTAGTAGTAGTAGTAGTAGTAGTAGTAGTAGTAGTATTTTATTATTATTATTATTATTATTATTATTATTATTATTATTATTATTATTATTATTATTATTATTATTATTATTATTATTATTATTATTATTATTATTATTATTATTATTATTGTTATTATTATTATTACAAAATGTATGACAAATTTGTACTTGTTAGGATAATGGAACTTCACAATGTCAACTTTTTTCTTTGCATCCAGCCATCGCCATAGTCTGCACCTTGGTTGGCATTGCTGCTTTGCTTGCTGGATTCGTTCTCTTCAAGCGGTATCAGCATAGCAAGAGAAGTAGTGGACAGGAAATGACGAGTTCAGGCAAGGGCTCAGGAAACTCCTACTGCTAAAATGCTGCAGGAAAAACTAACACCAAAATGTTTGAGATCAAATACAGTAAAAAATAAACTCAACGAGAGAAATGATTTTTATAGAAAGATCTACAAAAAAAGAATCAAAACATAATTATTAAAGTGAATATTAATTTTTTTTATGCTAAAAATTGAATTTTATTATAAATGACAGGGAGAATGCATTTCATTGAAAAACATTTTAGTACTGTATTTTTTCGCTGTATAGTGTAGCAAAAATTTAAAATTTATATCTTGAAGCCAAATTTAAAGGGTAACTCGATTTTTTTTGTAAATGATTTGATTCAAAGAGTTGCCAGTGATCAAGAATTTTTTGCGGGTTTTTATTTATATTACTCCTCTTTAAACAGTTTACCCTTTGATATACTCTTTTGAACGTTCCGGAGTTGGATGCTTGATAAGGTTAAAATGGACACAAGAAACGCTTTCTTCACTATTTCGGTTTGATTTTCGAAACGAAAAAGTCACCTACAAAAACAGTGGAAGAAAAGTTTTTGTTTCCTAAAATTAGCGCGGCATGTATTTTTGACTATAACAAAAAAATTTATATGAAATAATATCTGAATCCAAAAATTATGAATAACTTATCTTGCATGCAAAATTATATTCAGATAAAATATAGCAAACAAAATTAATTAGTAGGATCAAAGCCCCCTTTAACTCTAAAAGATAGTAAAAACACACCCATTAAAATTTTGTCATATTTTCGTTTATATAAACGTATTTCATAGTTCTGATAATAATGATTTTTTTTTGCTCTCCAAAAATATCTAAATGTTCAGAGCTGATCTAATCTGATGAAAACATTTATCACTTAAAGTTTTTAGCTGCATTTTCAAAATTTGTTCT
The DNA here is from genome assembly GCA_033675545.1 of Elysia crispata. Taxonomy (NCBI): domain Eukaryota; kingdom Metazoa; phylum Mollusca; class Gastropoda; family Plakobranchidae; genus Elysia; species Elysia crispata. The sequence continues at coordinate 58,666 of JAWDGP010000962.1, forward strand.
TTAGCTGATACATGTAAAGTTCTAACAGATTACCCCCAAACAGTATAATGAAAAGGTAATGCTGTTTTTTCTCAGTTAAAAAAGGAAACATAAACAGTTAAGTAACTTACAGGTTTATTTGCAACATGCTGCATAAAAATACAGCTTGACTGTTCAGCAGGTCAGTTTTTTTCTGTTTTAAGAATATACGTAACTGCTGATATATCCATGTGATTGTGATGTGTTGCATGTTCGTCAAGGCAAATTTTGATTTCAATTATCACCAAAGAATCTCTTGATAAGCTTTTTGACTCTTGTAAAATCTCATTCCACAGGTTGTAGTCTCAACAATTAATATTTTTTAACCGGCTAATAAGTTTGAAATCTAGCAGTACTACAACTGTCATGCTATATAGACCTGAAGCTGTTTGTTTTGCTTTCCTCTGAAACCATTCTGATCGATCGAGAAATATGAAAAATTATTTGTAAAAAAAAGAATGCATTTTTTAAAAATAAAATTAGTTATAATAAATTTCGCAACTGTAATGATTTATTTACAATTTGGCTTTCTTAAAGTTGTCGCAAAATTAGATTTCCATGTATACATTGATTTATAACGGTTTGTAGAAATTCCAAGTTTAATGTATTTCCTTATTCGCTTTTCTTCTGCCATTCGGACCTCATCACTTTCTACAAAAACAATGATGTATATTGAATTCTTTGTATTGCTCAAATCAAGTACTAGTGACACATTAAACACCACCTAAATGCTTGTCCCTATGATGGTGAACAGTTGACTTGAAGAAAGTAAACCATATAAATTTTATCTACATTTTGGGGACATTAACAATGCTGCATTGATATAAAAGGAAGTTTTAAGTATTAGATCAGTTTGAGCTTAAAGACGGTTAGATCTTTAGTCTGTTACAAAGACGATGAAAACATAAGTTGCGTATTGGAGATGTTTGAATCATCCTGCTAACCAGCTAACATCCACTCATTTATGACATGAGCTGCGCATTATCGAAAAGTTGCTTTAAAAACTCTGATGTTGCCTTCATAAACTGACTCAGACAACTTTATATCTGTTATTTACACTTTATATAAAATTTACAGCACGTTTGAGCTTGATTTACACTCTGCTCTACTTTCACTTTGTTTTAAAATGCAACGTCTTTACTAATTTATCTTTTGTTGTTTCTTCCTTGATTACTCTCCATATATTTCGTTTTGTAAACATTTTTTTCTAGAATTCTAGAAAGATACATGAAACTTTCACAAGGGATGAGTTGAAAGTTGAACAATTTTTTATGTTGAAGGCTACATTAATGCAATTGTCATTTTATTGATTTTATAGCCTTTTGCTTTGACCTTTGTGCGGAGAGAACGTTTTTTCATAACACGATACTTAAAGCGGTTTGAATATAATAGTAATAGAAAATTGATGTACATTAAAAAGAAAATTAAAAATCATTTTTAAGGCTAGCAACTACTTTTTTGTAAGGTTTTTGCATTACGAAATAAAAAAAAATGATATCGTTTCATTTTATTGCACATATTTTTGAGCCAAAGAATTAATTCAGTGTTTGAAACACAAATCAGTTTAAGTAACAAATTTAAATAATCTGATTTTTTTTTTTAATCAAAATATATCTGAAGAAAAAAAATCTGAAAACTTTTTTGATAAATTAAAAGAAATAAAAGAGTATTAAAAAAACCAGAATTAAAGCCGTTAAGCTAGAAGAAACAGAAACCAGAGAATCAAAGGAGGCATAGAAAAGCTTATAAGAGCAGAAGACAAAAACTTGTGGCTTAAGGGCGGTAAAGGAAATTGAAGTACATCATGATTCTGGGAAAGACTTGACACGTTTTCTCTTCGCCAAATGTTTTTTTGTATTTTGTGTGTATACTGCTCTTCCGCTGCATGTGTAATAACAATTCTAGACTCATTTGAAACAATGCAAACAACGAATTGAAAACGTTCATTATAATTTTGTGGTATGTAAAAGTTTTCTATTCACTTTTAATTAATTTATCATATTAAAAGCAAATGTTTCCGATATTGACATTGCTATTTTTAATTTCCTATTACAATATATGGTTTATTGTTTATTTATTTTTATCTTTTTGTTACTTTTTAAAAATCGTTTTGTGAGCTTTCCTTTCCTTTATTAAATTAAGCACGCTTGAGACACACTTGAAATAAAAAAAAATACATACACACAATTGGCTTTTTTCGGGTTGGTTTTTTTTTGTTGTTGTTGTTTTTTTTTGGCTTTTTTTGTCTGTTTGTTTGTTTTTTTGCCACTCAGTATTTACTCTTATCATTTGTTTGTATTGATTATGCCACATATTGTTTTAAAAAAAACATTGATTCCGAAAACAAACACTATAACAAAATATTTTAAAGATAATTATAATGGACAACAGACTTACTAAGTATGGATCTAGATACGATACTGATCGGCCAACTTTTCAAAGTTATGCTAAAATGAAAAAAAAAACTAAAAAAGTTAAATTATAATTAATAAATAAATAAATAAAATTTCTATTATCTTTACAAAAGGATATATATATTACAAAATCATAAGATCGATTAAAATGAGGTTGATAATTCTGAGAGTGACGGTGTAGAGGCGAAGCAGGATATTCAGTTAATAATATAATAGTTTCTTATCAAAATGATAAAATATGAAGAAAAATCATGAGATCTCAAAACACCCACAACATTTACAGCGAGGTGCGTAAAAAAAAGAAATAAATAAATAAATAATAATAATAATAAACACCTGCTTTACAGCTTTCATTGAAGCGTTCTTGAAGTTTTATGCTATTCTACAGTTTAAAAAATATGTTTGCTTAAATTCAAAATTTATTTCAATTTCAATTATCTATTTCTTTACTTTGCTTTCAAACAAAGCCGAAAATATGTTATCCTACACTCGTATTTTGTAATTTTGTGGAGTATAAAGTTGAAAAAAAATAACTTGTGACAAACCTAAAAATTTATTAGTAGTAGTATTATTATTATTATTATTATTATTATTATTATTATTATTATTATTATTATTATTATTATTATTATTATTATTATTATTATTATTATTATTATTATTATTATTATTATTATTATTATTATTATTATTATTATTATTATCATCATCATCATCATCATCATCATCATCATCATTACCATTATCATTTTTTAATATTTTTCTCATCGTACTAAGGTGAAAATTTAAATTTTGTTAATTGAAAGAATTAGTGAGTTAAAAGGTTTCTGATAAGTAATTTTTTTTTATCAATAAGGTAGATATTTTTCAAGCATTAGGGCATTGAGTAGGAATGAAATGATATCTTTACTCCTAAAAAAAACAATTTTTTTTTGTTTCATTTAAATCTCATGTTAGAAAAAACAATTCAAGTTTCAAACATTCTTTCACTTTATTAAATAAATGATTACAGTGTTATATTGTGAGGAATGTATATTTGAAAAAAAAAAAAACTTTAGTCATTTTGCTAAAGAAATATAAGAAATATTTGTAAAAAAAAATTTTTTTTGTTTTTTTTTACATTTTTTTTATATTTAAATATAAATAGAATTTTAAATATCGATGTTGTTCTGGATGGAAAGTGCTTATTTACTCCTCTGAAACAGTAAAGCTGCGTCTGGTTTCAGTTAAATAGTTAAATCATCTTTTGATTAAAGGCATATCGTTTTAGTAATAATAAAATCCTCTTAAAGTAAGTAGTACGCTTTTATGTGTTTTGATTATTAGAAGTGCTGGAATGAGACCTGTTTTACTGAGGATGGATTTTTTCAAAAGCTTGTCCCAGTGTAGAAAATGAGTTTATTAGTACACACATTGCTTACTTTACTGTAGCCAAAAGGTCTTGCGTCTATAGAGAAGGTTTGTTTCAGTTTCCATTTCTCTTTTATAAAAAAAAAAAATATTCTAAAATCAAAGTCAGATAATTTAAATACCCAACCTTTATAATCTGATTCAAGCTCTGAAATATGACACAGGAGATAACAATTTGCCGTTTTTATTCTTATGCGCCTTTTAATTCCAAGTGTTATTAGTTTCAAGACTTAATTAATAACATTCTGGCATTAATTTTGCGATAAAATGAGCAAGTAAAATCAAGCCCAACTAAATATAAACCTATAAATTTTACCATCTGTCTCTGCAGGACAATGGATAGAATGGTCACCATTGGATCAGTATGTGCACTGGAATACCTAAAAAAATTCTATAAAACAAAGGAAACTGGAATCTTAAGGAACTTTTTCACCTCCACTTTGGGGGAAGACTTCCATTTTTTGTTTACAAAGCTTCTTAACTTATCGTTATCTTCAAGTGGAAAGTAAAGCACATCTTTCTGACGACTTCCCTCAAAAAAATGTTGTCCTGCAATTCAGTATTTTCTCACTTACTCATTCAATGTAAAATTAATAAAAGTAACTCACTTCTTAGTACTGTTAATGCTTCCTGTTTGTGGATAGCATTCCCCTTTGCAGAGACCTAAAAACATCTGAGCGTGCTATACAACTCTGTAAAAGTAAAAAAGAATAATTACATTTTAACCATAATTTTTTTATGAAAAGAACCATATCGTTTTTATAAGAAGCTAAAAGAGAGCCGCGTCTTTTAACTTAAGTATGCAAGTCAGGAGGACTTAAGCTTTTTAATGTTGTGAGATATATTAATAGAATGGTGCCAACAGCACTCTAAGCAGAACAAAGCATGATTGTTTATCCATAAAGGTAAGCATTAAACACCATTATTTTAAGCAATATGACACGAATATCCATGTAAGTCTGAATTACCTGAGATAAGTTTAGATTTTGACTTATAAAAAGTTTCTATTCAGTTAAATAATGACTGAAAAGATCTAAGAGTGATCAATATATTATTTACTGGAAACAGACAAAAGCAATGATAGTTGATGGAGAAACCGCTCATTCAAAAAAAGAAAGTGTGGTGTCAGACAAGGATGTGTCTTTTCTGTAGACTTTTTCTCCCTCTACAGTGAAATGATCTTGCAAAAAACCAGAGGAAGAAAAGGAGTAAAAGTAGGAGGTCACAACGTTAACTCGAGACAAGTTGGTGACACAGTCTTAACTACAGAAAACAAAGAAAGTTTGCAAAAACTATTAGAAATTGTTGCAGAAGAAAGCAGATTTAACTCAAGCAAAATTGGTCCATTAAAATCCTTGGGTACTTCAATATTAAGCGATGGACGCAACAACACTGAAGTTGCATCAATATTAGCGCAAGTAAAAAAAGAGTTTAACAAAATGAAATTGGTAATATCAAATAATAAGATCTACATCCACACAAAAAGAAGAGCTCTGGGGTGTTCTTATGAACTCATTCGGATATATGGATGCAAGGCCTGCACAAATACAAAACAGCTACAAAAGAAACTGGAGGCAACAGAAATGTGAATGCTACGAGTTTCATGTACTGCAGGTAAATCAGGCGAAACAGTGTTACGAGTAGTTGACACATCAAGATCACTCATAAAGAGGATATGTAAATGCCATGCAACCGTTTTCTGGCCATGTGATGAGAAGAGACAAATTAGAACATTTTGTGACAACTGGAATGCTTTCGAATGAAGACTCAGCATAAGAAAACAGCGAGAAAATATGGTGAATGGACCTACAAAGTAGCTTAAAGTAGGAAGAGTGACAGAAGCTCTGAAAACACCGTGGAATAGCGATGCGTGGAAGATCTTGATCTTACGCTAAAGAGCAGGACAATTGACTTATTGATGCAGAGTCGGGAAAACACTTAAGGGCAACTGGCTTAAACTTATCACTGACGAGTTTTATTTACATCAGATCTTCTTCGAAATATCCATGTTTTTACTTAGATTGATACTCATTTCTGAGTTCTTTTAATAATCTAAAACTGAACCATCCACTAGAGAATAACAGCTCAAACAGCTAGCCCGCAAGGAACATTTTTAACTTTACCACTCGTCATATTGTAATTTACGCGTACAATTTTACCGTAATGGACAGTTTACGATACCTCAATTTTTAAACTTTAAAAATGTAAAACGTTTCCATGACGTACTGAAAATCCTATCCAAAATTTCTTTTGTGAATGCCTAGTTTGGGCATTTATGTGAGTAGTTATGATAATGAGAATGCAGTGAAACAAGCAAACGGAGATTTGCCAATGGCTAATATTCTCTATCATCGTTTTTGCAAATTGAACACTTTTTTAATGATATCAAAAAGGACATGGCATTTAAAAGATACATTGATTTCATTAAAAAAAATGTCAGTTCTTGATATTTCTCGGAACAGCCTTTTCTCATGCTTGTGATAGATGCATTGCCAAGCATGCACTGACAGGAACTGCAGAAATTTACATAACGGAAAAGATATTTCAGGCAGGAATAGTCGACATTTGCCTTACTCACCTTGGAGAGTATTCTGGATCTAAATTTGGTTGAATCTTTCTTATGCGGATGACAAATGTGTATCTTTAGCTTTACTTAGATAAACTTAAAATGCAGGTTTATAGTTTCTTCTTTGAAAAAAAAAAACATTAGTTCTTGTAATTTCATTGAAAAAATATGAAATAAAAGAAGCTTGATATGGAGACTTTTTATAACAAGGTTTTATCATACCTAAACTTAGTATATTAGTTAATAAACAACTCAATGCCTGTTAGGTTTTGTATAATCGGTTTCCTTCTTATATATTTTTACCCATCTGTTTATCCACTCTTTCTATTTTTACCTATCTGTTTATCCACTCTTTCTATTTTTACCCATCTGTTTATCCACTCTTTCTATTTTTACCTATCTGTTTATCCACTCTTTCTATTTTTACCTATCTGTTTATCCACTCTTTCTATTTTTACCCATCTGTTTATCCACTCTTTCTATTTTTACCCGTGCGTGACGGATGCATCATACGTTTTTTTTTTCTTTCTGCACACTATCAAACCAGTAACAGGCTTTTTAATTTCAAATTTCTAGGTACTCTTTTTTATGAGGCATCATAATTATGTTTCATAACATTGGTTACCAATTTTTGCAGAGAGTTTCATTTATTCAAAGATTCTGGGTATAATTTGTTGTGAAACTTAATTTTCATCTAAGATAGAAACTGGCCATACGTTTAAAAGTAAATTCAAATAAAACTTTTACTTGTAGGGTTTGGGTTTATTTCGATTTTTTACGTCGTTCAAAATTAACACAAGTAATGACAATAAAAGAATGAAACATGGTGGCTGAAAAATATTAAGTTTCAATTAATTTTTTTATTGAAAAGTTTCTGGGCATACAAAGTTGTAGAATAACCTCCTTTGACTATTATACTAACACACGTTACAAGTTCATTAATAAATCCAAAATCCAAGTTTCGATACATTTTTTTATCTTTCCGTCTCTATCTATGTCAGATAATTTCTCACTATTTCTATCTTACTGTGTGTCACTATTTCTTTTTTCTCTTTGTGTGTGTGTCTCTCTCTCTCTCTCTCTCTCTCTCTCTCTCTCTCTCTCTCTCTCTCTCTCTCTCTCTCTCTCTCTCTCTCTCTCTCTCTCTCTCTCTCTCTCTCTCTCTCTCTCTCTCTCTCTCTCTCTCTCTCTCTTTCGTTTAGAATATTTTTTTCTATCTTTATGTCTCTGTCAATGTCAGTATATAACTCACTATTTCTCTAAACCTGTGTGTCGCTATTTATTTCTTTTTTCAGGTTCTTTCCTTTTCACGCTTTCTCTCTGTCTCTGTCTCTCTCTCTCTCTCTCTCTCTCTCTCTCTCTCTCTCTCTCTCTCTCTCTATCTATCTATCTATCTATCTATCTCTCTTGTCTCTCTTTCGTTTAGAATATTTTTTTCTCTCTTTATGTCTCTGTCAATGTCAGTATATAACTCACTATTTCTGTAAACCTGTGTGTCGCTATTTATTTCTTTTTTCAGGTTCTTTCCTTTTCACGCTTTCTCTCTGTTTTTCTGTCTCGGTCTCTGTCTCTGTCTCTCTTTCTCTCTCTCTCTGTGTCTCTCTCTCTCTCGCTCTGTCTCTCACAGAAATGCAGTTTATAGTTATATTTTACGGGTTTCGGCCTTTTTAAAATAGATATTGACGAACAAAATTGTGAGAATATGCGTCGCAAGTAAACCGCTTGAAGAAAGTGAGTTACTGTTTACTTATATGGATCAGCAGAAATTGAACTTTGCCCGGCAAGACAACTTCGCCAGGAACTGGCTTCAAGCCCTAACGGTGTTAAGACCCATAAAACGGTCAAGATCCACATACTATGACGGCCCGCGCTTGTCGTCATTTATACTTTGGGTCTGATGTGGCTCCTCCCATAAAACACCGGGATGCACACTTGTGTGCATCACTTTGGTGCTTGGAAGCTGGCAGGGAAGTTTTGTCGTGGGTTGTGTGAGAAGCACAACCTGCTCAGATGTACCGGCGACTTGGGTACTTCGTCGATGTGGTGTCGGTGGGCCGGCTATCCTGAGAGTGTCCATATGGCGGAGGTTCAGAGCTGAAACCCTTCACCCCCTGCAATCTTTTGACATTGTTGAGTTGTATATCTTCCTTTATCTGGAGATGTTTTTGTTTGTTTTGTTTTTTTCTTTCAAAGAGGCATTATCCTTTTTTTTTCCTCATTGAAAGGGGAACTATCCTTAAAATATCCAACTTTGTCCTTTGTTATTTGTAAAGTTCCACGGCAGAGGAATTTCACATAATTTTCCATAATTCCACAAACGCACTGTCCACTTGTGACTGGCTTGTCATATCTGTTTATCAGTACTGAGATAGTGATACTCTGGCTCGATGAGACTGTAAGTAAATAGCGACACGTAGAAAGAAATATTTAGTAATAAAATGATATAAATAGAGACATAAAAATAAACTTAATGTATCAAAAGATGGGTAGAGAGACAAAAAAGAAAGAGATAGCGAGAGATAGAAAGAAAGAGAGAAAGTGAAAGGTTCAGAACGAGATAGAGAAAAAATGGTGAAACACAGAGAAAGAATCAGTTATATAGTGTCATAGACAGGGACAAAGGTGGAAAAATATTAAAAGTGAGGGAAGTGAGGGGCAAAAAAGATACAGAGAGAGAGAGAGAGAGAGAGAGAGAGAGAGAGAGAGAGAGAGAGAGAGAGAGAGACGGAGACAAAGAAGGTTGAACGGAAAAAGACAGCGAGTTGTCACATAGATATCAAATGAATTTAATATAACGATTTCAATCATTCTACTATACAAAGACAATAAACTATTCGAGCAAAGTGAATCCTATTTTTTACGCCAGTTGTAGTCACTGGGGAGGTGGCGGGGAATAAAGGTATGTAAATATTAATTTTTTGGGCTCATTTACTCTCATTTCCTGGAACCTCAATTCCTCACTCCTTCGGAAGCACCTACATTAGAAACACAAAGCACGTCTTTCGTCTTCTTTGTCGGTCTCGAGCTAGATCTAGGTTTGTGGTTGGTTTTTCTACGCTAATCATAGAGACTGAAACACACGTTGACCGACACATCAGCAAATAAAAGAGGAGCAATGAAACAATAAAAGCTGATGTTCGAAAGCTATCTAATTAAGTATAATACGTAAAGGTATAAAAGATTGGCTACGTTGTAAGGTTTTGCGGAAAAAGCTAGCTTCTAAATAGAGTGTTAACTTAAAGCAAGGACACTGATGACAGTAAGGTTGTGACGATGAAGTATCGCTGGTAAATATTGGCTCAAAGACCAGAAAGATGGAAACGAGAATATCGGCAGAGGGGTGGAAAAGCACACAAAAATACAGAAACATCAAGAGAAAAAAAGTGGTCTTAGAAAATGAAAGACAAGTTACAGTCATAGACATTGAAACGCGATCGTTAAAAAATTAGAGATAGAAATAACATGTAAAAGAGGACATATAAATTTAGAAAGATTTATTAAGAAGTCAGAACCATTAAGAGAGAGAGAGAGAGAGAGAGAGAGAGAGAGAGAGAGAGAGAGAGAGAGAGAGAGGTAGTCAGGTTGAGATAGGGGTAAAAAGAGAAATAAACTGAGGGAGATAAAAGTAGGAAAAGTGTGGAAGTTGAAGAATCAGAAATAGAAGAAGGAAATAGCATTACATAGTTAAAACTAAGGAAAGACTAATAAACTGCCATGGACACATCTATCAAAAAAGAAGAAAAAAAGTTCCAAAAATACAGGATAGAGGCAAAGAAAAAGAGAAATAGATATAGAAATAGATAGATGGATAGAGAGACAGAAAGAGAGAGAATGAAAGAGGAAGAACTGGAAAGATATGCAAAAAATAGCGACACACAGTTACAGAGGAAGACTGATTAAAAGGCTGATTTAGAAAAGGACATAAAGATTAAAAACATTAATAAATGAAGAAATAAGCGCAAAGCTGAGAGAAAGAGAGGTAGAGAGACAGATAGACAGACAGAGATAGAGTGAAAGAGAGAGAGAGAGAGAGAGAGAGAGAGAGAGAGAGAGAGAGAAAGTCACAAAGGAAAGAAAAAGGAAAGAGCGAACAAGCAAGAGACAGAGAGAGACACAGAGAGAGAGAGAGAGAGAGAGAAGAGACAGAGAGAGATAAAGATTGACAGAGCATGGAAGAGTAATGACCCGGAAAAAGAAAAAGTCACAAAGAAAAGAAAAAGTAAAGAGCGAATGGACAAGAGAGAAAAAGGGAGAGAGAGAGAGAGAGAGAGAGAGAGAGAGAGAGAGAGAGAGAGAGAGAGAGAGAGAGAGAGAGAGCATGAAAGGGAAATAACCTGAAAAAAGGAGTCGCAAAGAAAAGAAAAAGGAAAAAGGACGAACGAGCGAGAGAGAGAGAGAGAGAGAGAGAGAGAGAGAGAGAGAGAGAGAGAGAGAGAGAGAGAGAGAGAGAGAGAGAGAGAGAGAGAGAGAGAGAGAGAGAGAGAGAGAGAGAGAGAGAGAGAGCGTGGAAGAAGTATAGAAGTGCCAAACGCATGCAAAAGAATCAGAATGTGTTGTTGACATTCGCATCAGCCGCTCCGATGACAATGGCACATGTTCTAAAATACTGACCAATCAAATTACTACTACATTTTTCCTGTACAGAACTGCTGTTGGGATCGGTACTTCCGCCTTTACTCTACAACCAAAACAAACTTTCGACCTGTTTGAAACAAACATCAAAGCAGCTGGATTTACCTAGGAAACTGAGCTCGTCTCTGAAACTGAAAGGCAAGAGAATCAAGATCTCAGTTCTATTTTTTACATCGATGAGGATCTTGCCAAAAATATGTTATAGTTTTTAACAATTGATACCTAGATATGTTTATATTTAGATCTCAGTAATCCGAAATTCATTAGGCCTACAATTTAGATCCAGATCCAGATCTAGATCTAGATCTACCCCACTGCTGCAAAACGATGACTAACTCAGTATTATCTACACTCACCATCTCGATTAGATTAGATTCTAAATTTAGGCCTAATCGGTGTTACTTTTAGGGTCCTATAAGTAGAACCTTCTTTCACCTTTGTGTGCAGAGTCAAGATAGCTGGAATCTCTCAATATTTTTGTTTTTTTACGTTTTAGGTTGTTTTTTTGTTTTATTTTATTACTATTTATTTTCAGAATCTACTCTAATATTATCTAGATCTATGCTCGATTTGCAAACTTTCCAATGTAATTTTTTTTATTACTATCATTGGAACTAGAGGGCTTGGTCTAGTTATAAATCCAGATATACACATCAAGAGATCCAGATTTATAAAATTATATAGATATCTAGGCCTAACCCTAACCCTACTTTTGTTTAATTTTATATGAATTTTGTTGCTTTATTTGCCAGGGTAAGTTAAAATCACGTTTGAAGTTATTTTTATGTCCTGTATGATTTGAGGTATATCTATTTTCACAAAATAATCCAACAATAGATCTATATACCTCTGAAAGTATTATTTTCCAACAGGTATATATACGAGGTGTTTCCTATTTAGGCCTATATTAAGACAAATTTTGACATGATTTTGTTAAAGTTGAATCTTCTGCCCTGTTCAAAATGTAAAAAAAATATATATATAGCCTTTGATTTTCTAATTCTGTGTTTACAGCTATTTTATTTCGAATATATTGATTTTTTTTAGAGTCCCCAGCCCATCTACATAAGCAATTTCTACTTCAACTGAACTCAATCTGAAAACATACACCATAGTTGCCTGAAATTTTCTTTTCTCTCATTGACAGAGCAAGGTTATGTAGGAGACGCTTATGCCTTTGGTGGAAGGTCAAAAACCAACAATAAATGTAAAGATTCCCGCACAATTCTGGCTCTTCTTGATTAGAGCCTTCGGCAGGGTTGTTGAAGCCATAGTCTATACAGAATTTTTTTATTTGAACCCTGCAGCCAGTGATTGAACTTATACAGACTTTTATCCAAGGATATTGCCAGAAACAATCTCAACGAAGCAACCTTCAGCCAATTTTTTGGGCTGAAATAATTTGAGTGGAGGGGATCTGAAATTTGCTGCCACCTCCCAAGATGGTCTCGTCTGTGAATGATGATCAGTATGACTATATTTGGAAAGGTATGGTAATCTTTTATTTCTGTTAAGATGTATGGTGATTTAGATAGTTACTACTAAGTTAGGCATATAATTTTTTTTTTACTTTTTGATTCAGATATATAGATCGAATTAGAAGCAGGGTGGGGTAAGGAATAAGAAAAAAGAAATTGCAAGCCAGTTGAATTTTTTTAATCAATGATTTTAAACCAATCAAATTTTGAAATCTCCATATTGGTCCTTTATTTTTTTGCGATGGGATGTGTTTACATTATATTGATAATCGTTGAAACATATTCATTATGCATATATATATTTGTATGATTTTCGATATATAGGCCAGCTTTTCAAGTACTGACACAGAGGTTACTTCAGTAATGAAACTAACTGTCAAGATTTGGTATTTAGACTTGATTACCTGTACCATAAACATCTTACAGAACTATGCTCTAGTAGGAAATAATTGGATCAAATATTTATGGAATCAGAATTCTTAACTACTGGTCAGGCACATCTAGATCTTCTGTGTCCGCTTTGCTGCTTTACAAATAATTATAATTTATATTACTCAGTCAAAGTCGTAAACAGAGTATTTGTAACAACCTTTTAAACCGTGCTGACACATTAGACACTTTTTGGGCAGAGCCAGCCAAGGGAGTTAACTGGGACACATGAGTACTCAACAACAATGGTCACCAAAGACGATGCACTGCAATTTAGTTTTGCTTGTCAATTTCTCACAAACTAGAGATCATTAAAAATTTAAATGTTTAACTTTTTATTCATAACATCTTCAGGTTATAAATACTTTTGATCTTACGTTAAACATTAAATTACAACAATCATAGGCATTTAGAAGATGTCCCTAGCATTATTCATGTGTTCCATATCTTTCTTTCTCATTTTTGGGGGGTTTTTTTTAGTCTGATTTGAATTTGCAGATCTCTTAGCGTTGAAAGTATTGGCTTTTAAATGTTGAAGGTTCCCATGTGCAGATGTTATTTCTTTATGTGCTGGAGAAAACTTAAAGCAGAGATCAACATAACTCAGAGGGAATTTTTTTATCCTTATTAAAATGATACTTTGAATTCAAACTTGATCCTAAATCTAATAATTTTCCAAATCTTTTTGATGAACACTCGACTCCCTAAGCTAGAATTTTCAGGTTGAGATCAAACATGGATTTAATACCATAGATAAAGGTTGAATTAGGGTGTGAAGCAATCATGATTGGGGGAAAAATTAAGCTTGTTAATTTTGAGAGACATGAGTGTTAACTGGACACGTCAGGAGCTATTTTAGAATGAAGTGAAAAAATGTTAAAGCCATAGGTCGGTAGTGGAAAAAGGCATGAGTTCTTATGCTCTTGGAATTTCATCTAGATCTATAATATAATCACATCACCTTTGTTATATAGATTTAGCCCCTAGATGGAGATAAAATTTTCTAGAAGTAAAAATATGTAAAGAAATATCTATAATTTTCTGTTTTTTAAACTCAAAGATTTCTTCAGTCATTTTTTGGTGCATTGAAAATCGTATAATTATATAAGATTTTTAGTCGACAAAAAGTTATTTCCACACTGTTTTTTTTTTTTTAATTGTTGCGCTTTGGGCAATGTATTTGGCGTTCTCAGTGTAAGAGGTCGCCTCTAGAAATAGAAGCTCTCCTAAAAAAAAAATAAAATTTAATTCTATGCTTATGGACCCACCCTGTAGGTTTCTTGTTTAGATTTTCTAGTTTAAATTGTAAGGGCATTGTTTTGGGGGGTTTTTTTGCTGCTAAGTTAAATTCTGCTCCTACTTTTTAGCGGCAAGCTTTTTAGGGACATACTTCAAACTCCAGCACAGGAATACAGCATTTGCTGACTTTCTGAGTCATGAAATCAAGATCTTCATGTGATGCCTTTGTTACCAGTTAGAGGAAAGTGGATCTTGAGTCTAGAACTTACAGATATTCCGCACAAATCTGAAATACGATCTTAAATTAAAACTGGGTTTTATTTTTCAGGAGGTGGAATGTTATTGTCAATTTTCATTTTTAACTGTTTTTGTTTCTGCTTCCCTGACTACAATATTTGTCTTTCAGTTGTGCTGGTTGGTGACTCGGGAGTAGGGAAAACCAACTTGCTGTCACGGTTCACCAAGAACGAGTTTAACAGCGAGAGCAAGAGTACAATCGGTGTGGAGTTTGCAACCAGGTAAGTGAGAATGAAAGACCATGAATGGTACAAGTCTTGTAAGGGGAGATAAGAAAATTTAGCACTTTTAAACTTTTTTCCATGTTATAAGGCTTAGTGGTATGTAATTTGTTATCATGGCATGCTTTTTTTTTGGCAGGTAGCTTTGTGGTAGTGTAACTAGGTTGTAGTTTTGAGCTAAGTCATGGTGAATAATAGGAATCAATGTTGAAACAGATTTTGTGTGAAGATTCACTGAAACAGATTTTGTGTGCAGATTTGCTAAAGCAGAGTGAAGCAGAGTGTTCATGTAAACTGAAGCAGACTGTTGAAACAGATTTTGCATGTAGATAAAATAAAGCAGATGGTGTTGAAACAGATTTTTTGTGTAAACTAAAGCAGACTGTTTTGAAACAGATTCATATGTGCAGATTCATTAAAGCAGGTGGTGTTGAAACAGATTGTGTGTGTAGATTCACTTATGTAGACTGTGTTGTAACCAATCTTTAAGACTGAAAGCAGATGACCTGAAGCAAATTGCTATACTATCAGACCAGTTTCAAGTAATTTCATCTTTTTCATACAGATTTGTTTGCTCAAAAGTAGATTAAATGGACCTATCCAGATTTGAAATAAAGATTTTACTAGCTTTGCTCAGAAATGGAATTGTGCAGAGGGGTCTAGGAAAAATATAACTTTGTTAATTGAGATAAATGGAGAGTTGTTTTCTTTTGTTTGGGGAATACTGTTTATCACTCTCGTAGATAGACAATTCAGTTTTTTTTAACATTTATCACCAATTCCGCTTTTAAGCATGATTATCATTACCATGTTGATGCAGAATTTTAAATCCATGTGGTTATTCTTCGCCTGCAGATATTTATATTGTAAAGTTCCTTTTCAAGATTGCATAGTATATTCTGCTTTTGGCTTTTGAGTAGAAAAGAAGGAGAACTTTATATACATGTTTATTGAAATTAAAAAGTAAGAAATATTGTATCGATATAGATATCATTTTGTTTGGATTTGGGGTATTTTTTTTTTATTTTTATGATTGCAGACATGAACATACTTAAAGCCAAATTTTGAGTCACTCAAACTGAGAATACTGTCTCTAAATTGTAAATTAAATTTTTATTTTACTTTCTTTACTTTCCAGACATGTGACGATAAAGGGGAAGACGATCCGGGCTCAGATCTGGGACACGGCTGGCCAGGAGAGATACCGAGCTATCACGGCTGTGTAGGTTATGTTCACTAACCCTCCGAGCCAAGTTTGTGCACCTCTAGGGGCCTCTAGTGAGGTTTTCCAATGTGTTCATTTCATTCACTGGCATCCAAGTAAAAGTTTTGGCAATAAAAGATTTTCTGTGACCTTGGCCAATGAGAAAAGGGGGTTTTATGCATAGAGATACCACGCTGTATCCCTTAAAGTGGTTCAAAGTATTTAAGACAATCTTAACTAGCTGCAGATGTGACGAAACAGACACTATCTCTAATATATATTTCTATCTATTTCTAATTTCTTTATGTTGTTTTCTGTATATTTCCAATTTCTTTATGTTGATTTCTATATATTTCTTATTTCTTCATGTTGTGTTTCTGTATATTTCTAATTTCTTTTTGCTGATTTCTATCTATTTCTAATATCTTTATGTTGTTTTCTGTATATTTCTTATTTTTTTTATGTTGTTTTCTGTATATTTCTAGCTATTTCAGTTTATCATCAGGCAGCTGAAAGTCAAGTTAAGCTAGTAGTTAACACAGCATTCTGTCTTTGTGGAGCAGGATGTAAGTCTCAGAACTGATAGACCATTCACTATTAAAGTACTGAGTTGAAATTCTGTAGTATTCAAGACAGACTGAAAGTGGCAAAATATCTATGCAAAGCAAATTATTAAGTTCTTCCAGCTAATGGAACAGAGCTGTTTACCTTTTGAAAGACAATAAAATACTGTCAAATCTTCCACTGAGATTTTTATCCGAAAAATATTCAAAGGTGGAAAAAGTCAAGGCAGTTTATTGTCAGTTGAAATCGAAAAACGTAACAAAGTGCATTCAAAAGGTTGAGATTAGAATCCAGTGATGTCGTAGAAGCTTTAAGTACACTCTGGCTATAACTGGTTAGTGGATAAAACTTGGCTCTCATAATTTCTGTCTGTTTCCAGCTCTACTCTTCATTTGGCTTAATCAGCTTAATGTCAGTCACATCCAGATTTCTTGTTTTGCGAAAAATTTCCACATTTATGGGTTAGGTGCGATGTTTAAAAAGCTCATCTGCTTGTTCCAGGTATTATCGAGGAGCTGTTGGCGCCCTGGTGGTGTATGACATCACGAAGCGGCAGACGTTTGACAATCTCGGGAAGTGGTTGCAGGAGCTCAAGGAGCATGCGGACGGCTCAGCGAGGATCATGGTGGTTGGCAACAAATGTGATTTACGACACTTGCGGGCAGTCACGCAGGAGGACGGACGGCTCCTAGCAGGTAAGACGGGGGGTTGAGGATGTAGGTACATCAAACACATGGTTGAGTGAGAGCTGTGAAGCAATGCTAATTTCACTGCATTGAAACCCTTTAATAAAATTTAATCATGAAGACAACTCAGAAATGTTTAAGTCTTGCAGTTTTGACTAATGTATATAATACAAGACATTGAAAAAAAAAGTAGCGATAGTCTTTTGCTGATCCTAAAAATGTCATCATTAGGGTTAAGTGCAGCTCTTTAACATTGCTTTAGATATGTTTTCATGATGAAAGTTTACCCTTTGGAACAATAGGCAGTTCCACTTCGAAATAACCTGTACACTTGAAATCCTGTCAGTTCTGCATTTTATTATTCTTGCATTATTTTTAGTTCATCAGATAGATAGTGCCTTTTTGGTTTTTTTTTTGGTTTTCGGCTCTCTATTTAACATGTTGACCATTTACAAATCAGTGCAGATAAATGGTTTTAGTGACCTTAGATCAGGAAGCAAGCTCAAGAAAGGATTTGAATAAGAATTGTCCATGATTAACAAGATAGAAAACAATCGTTTGCTTTGTTTTTTTCGAACAATGATAAAACGTATGATTATGACTCTGAAAAAAAGCCTGCCAAAACTTTTTCAAACAGTGAATTATCTACTGTCTGCTATGCTTGTCATGTTATACATTTTTTGTTTGTTGTTTTAACAACCTCTCACAGAAAAGCACAAGTTTTGTTTCATTGAGACGTCGGCTCTGGACGCAACCAATGTTGGAGAGGCATTCAACAACTTGCTAGTGGGTATGTACAGTTTACAAGTTTTTCCATGGTTTTTAATACATACTGGCCCCTCTCAAAGGCCATTTCATGTCGAAAGGGTTTGCTTTCCTCCTCAGCTAGTCACTGGCTGCATTTATTTTACGTTTGTTAGCGAGGAAAACTTCTTATGTATGTACTGTATCTCTTTCTTTCTGTCTATCAGGGGCACTTGCAAACATTTTTAATGTTCATTAAAACACAAATTGCATACTTAATTTCCAGATGGTTTTTCTTTTTCACTTACTTGCCATCTGACTGTGGTTTAACTCTTTTTTTTTTTTTTGTTCTTTTTTTTCCCTCACTTTTCAAGCATAACTGTAAAGCTTTGAATCAAACTTTTTATGTTCCAGTTTGGATAAAGATTTATGTAGGCTTTAGCTGGTTTTGGACCCGCTCGCTTGGAGTCCCATATAACTTTCTTCTTTGTTGTTTTTTTTTTTTCACTTTACTTCTTAAATGATACATTTGATTAAAGACTTTAAATTTTATGTTTAATACCCAGCATGCAGCTGCAGTTCACTATTAAATAGTCTTTTCGGTGAGTGCTCAGCATCTCGGGGTTTAGGAGTTTTCATGGTTTACTGAGGTTGCACTTATGGGGTTCACATTTTTTTTTTGTTTATTGGTTTCCAAGATGGGAGTCGCAGGAGGGGATAACCTGCTGTTGAAGGTCTTTTCTTAGGTTAGGATGTATGGGATGAAAGAACCTGCTGTTATAGGCCTTGTCGTAGGTATAGGAGTTGTGGGAGAGAAGAACCTGCTGTTGTAGGTCTTTTCTTAGGTTAGGATGTATGGGATGAAAGAACCTGCTGTCGTAGGTATAGGAGTTGTGGGAGAGAAGAACTTGCTGTTGTAGGTTTAGGAGTTGTAGGAGGGAAGAACCTGCTGTTGTAGGTCTAGGAGTTGTGGGAGGGAAGGACCTGATGTTGTAGGTTTAGGAGTTGTAGGAGGGAAGGACCTGATGTTGTAGGTCTAGGAGTTGTAGGAGGGAAGGACCTGATGTTGTAGGTCTAGGAGTTGTAGGAGGGAAGGACCTGATGTTGTAGGTCTAGGAGTTGTAGGAGGGAAGGACCTGATGTTGTAGGTCTAGGAGTTGTAGGAGGGAAGGACCTGATGTTGTAGGTCTAGGAGTTGTGGGAGGGAAGGACCTGCTGTTGTAGGTCTAGGAGTTGTAGGAGGGAAGAACCTGCTGTTGTAGGTCTTGTTGTGAGTTGTAGGAGGGAAGAACCTGCTGTTGTAGGTCTTGTTGTGAGTTGTAGGAGGGAAGAACCTGCTGTTGTAGGTCTTGTAGAAGATATAGGAGTGGAAAGAGAGGATAACCTTCTGATGTAGATCTTGTTATAGATGTAGGAGTTATGGAGGAAAGAACCTGCAGATATAGGTCTTGTCTTTTAGGATTTTGAAACATAACAATTTTGGGTTTTTTCAGTGCATGGTTGCAGGGACAAAAAACCTTAATAAATTTTTTTTTATTGCGAGATGGTAGCTGATAGAAATGCCATGAATCAAGTCTTATTTTGCTTTTTAATTTCATAGTATTGAAACCAGAGTTACCTCGTGACTTACGGATGAATCATTTTCTCAGACATTTTTAGGTCTCAGGTGGAGGAGCCGAACAACGTGAGCGGGGAAGATTCATTCGGCCAAGCTGGAAACAGCGGAGGTGGCACAGGAAGTCGTGTGCAGCTGCCACGGGAGGACGCGTCTTTCTCAAACCAGCAAAGTTCTTGCTCATGCTGATTCCTAGGATCATGGTGCTTCCAGTTTTCTCTCTCTTTCTCTCTCTCTCTCTCTCTCTCTCTCTCTCTCTCTCTCTCTCTCTCTCTCTCTCTCTCTCTCTCTCTCTCTCTCTCTCTCTCTCTCTCTCTCTCTCTCTCTCTCTCTCCCTTTCTCTCTTTCTCTCTCTCTCTTTCTCTCTCTCTCTCTCACTCTGTCTAGCTATCATAGAAATTCAGCTGAAACCCCATTTTTTTATGTCTCAACTGTTTTTTCAAGGAAAATTGATAAGGGTGACATGTCATAAAAAAAAAATTTAAGGAATTGTCCTTTCTTTGCTTTGCCCACACCTGTAGGTTTATGGCTTTGCGTTTTTTTTATTCTGGGCACCACAATGTATGGATTAAATTATCTTATCTTTAAAAAGTTGACAGTATTGCGGAAAAAAAAATTCATTTTTTTTTCTGAGTGTCTTCAATTTCAGTGTGATATGAGCTTTTCAGTCCTATTGTTTTCATTTAGCTGCTGGTATGAGTGAGGTAAATTTGTGCTTATCGCGAGTTGACTCTAGAGGAACAGTCATTACCATTCACATACACTTAACAGGAGATATTGTCTTGCCAGTATTATCTATAAAAATATTTTCATGTTCATTAACCACTTTCCTGCGCTGTGTACATACATCTTTAGTCTGGGGCAGGAAAAATTGTATAGCAGTGAAGGGGTTAATATAGAATAGAAAGAATGTCATGTCTCAAGGAAGCTTTGTGTCAGAATGCATCAGTTTTAAAAACATAAACCAAGGTGCTTTTTTTTTTAATATTTCAATATAAGCTAAATACAAAAAAACTTTAATGCCATGTCAAGCAACAATCTTAATAAGTCATGTGTCAGAATTTGGAACCAGGAGGTGGGAAAAGAGAAATTCCTCTTTTTTTAAACAATATCAAAAGAACTCAAAGACTAATTCATGCAATTTTATAGTTGAAAGGTTTAGCAAGGTGCGTTATTCTTGATTTCCAAATCTTGAAATATTATGAGAAGTGCAGTTTATTAAGACTAGCTGCCACACATGTAGTTTCACTTTTAGTCAAATTGATACCAAGGAACTGATACAATGGGGGAAAAGACTTTAATGTGAACATGTTTAGAAGAGGTTAATGTTAATAGTTGTGCTGATCTTGATGAAATTTTTCTGAAGAAGTTAAAAAGGAAGTTAGACAAGTACTTGGACGTTAACCGGTTGATTGCCCCAAAAAATTTATTTTTCAAAATTGGTCAGGTAGAAGGGCCAGGAAATTTACATATCTTGTAGGGTCTTGTTACCACTGATTTCATATTGTGTTGCAGATAGTCTTGTTATCACTGATTTCATATTGTGTTGCCAATAGTCTTGTTACCACTGATTTCGTAGTGAGTTGCCAATAGTTTTGTTACCACTGATTTCATATTGTGTTGCTGATGTCTTGTTACCACTGATTTCATATTGTGTTGCTGATGTCTTGTTACCACTGATTTCATAGTGTGTTGCTGATTTATTTTTATTCTGCCTTATGCCCTTTGCTCTTAAACGTCTTTAAACATTGCCTCATGGCTGGAATAAATTTGTGTTGTGTTGCTAGTGAAGAGACCAGTCTGAATGTGTGTGGAAAGTTTGTATGCTGTAAAAGAAGTGAGCAAAACATAGTTGATTTTTATTTCTATAACACAAATACATTTTTGAATGACAAATATGCATGATTTAAACATTTCAAAACGAACGCTTTTTTGTGTAACAAGTAAAAATTGTTATATTTCTCTGATAAGAATACTTTTTTTACGTAACAGTTATAATGTTTAATTGATTTCTCTATAAATCTTTACATTTGTGTGGATATAGTTTTTATGGATATATATCGAGTTGCTGTAGCAGGACTCTCAAAGAGGAGGTGAAAATATTGAATAATGATTTACAAAGATATGGAGATGAAAAAAATGTAACTGTGAAACTTAATTATTACTAGATTTTGTTGTATAATAAGTATGATTTGCTGTATTCTACATCCCTGCATATCTTGTTGTATGCTAAGCATACTAGATCTTGATTTAATGTATACATGATTTGCGGTATTCTACTTTCCTTTATGGGATAGCCAGAAGTTCTTATGAGTTTGTGTAGGTCTTTGATGAACTTAACATATGAGGCTAATATGTGGTTATCGTTTGATTAATCTTTTAGTGGTTTTTTTTGCAGTGCGGTTTTTGGTGTGATTTGCATAGTCGAAACCTTCTCATTTCCTTTCATTATCTTTTTCCTCGACATGAAAAAAAGTCTAAATTGTTCTTTATTTACTGTGAGATCTAGACATTGTTAGAATTTTTTTTTGTTTCCAAGATGTATATGTTTATATACGTGTTCCCAACTTTATCAGTTGTGATATCTTTACAGAGGTTTTTTAATATCTTTTACCCTTTATTTTTTAAAGATGTTTTGGCACCACAAATCTTACCACACACACAGACTCACTCTCTCTCTCTCTCTCTCTCTCTCTCTCTCTCTCTCTCTCTCTCTCTCTCTCTCTCTCTCTCTCTCTCTCTCTCTCTCTCTCTCTCTCTCTCTCGTTTTTTTTCTCAACCTCTTCCCTCTTCCCATCTCTTTTTGTTAAATTTCTTTTTACCAATTGTCTCTGACTATTGAAGGTTGGTTAAATCTTTCAGACTCAAACTCTGATAAGTCAAATTTGCAGATAAGATAAATCTTTATGAGTGACCCAATGTGGCCAGTTTTAGAACAGACGCTTCTCTCTAAAAGTGAACTTCTTAAAAACCGACCAGTCATAACTTTTCAGACTGTCTGCCTTGAGCATCCAGAAATTTTGCCTGGTGAGCTTAGGGGCAATAGTTACAGCTGGGTGAGAGTGAAGCACAAGATCGGCTGAGCATCATTGAAAGATCCACCTTTAGATTTTAGGGCCATGAGCTTTTGCATAATTACCTTGATAACCTTGATTTAGTAGTGAGGGTGTAAACTAACTAAAAAATCACAGTATTACTTTTTTTAATAATATTGCATTAAAGTTTTAAGGCAACATGATCAATTTATGTAAGAATACTTAGTTTATGGCATTTCACATTAACTGCATAAGTAAATTGAATAGACACTCAAACAAAGCTTTAACTTATCTTAACCTAGTTTTATCAGACTTTGAGTTTGAAGAACCTGAATATTTGTATACTTGGAAAAAGTAATTGATCATATCTAGGGGTTGAATCACAATACTCTTCATGTATTCTGCCCCCTCCCCCAATGGCAGACCCACGTATCGGACAAAAACCTGTTTTCTAATTTGTTTGCATAAACTGATTATTTAAAGTATTATCCAACTTGAGTAAATGGCATAGCAACGTATCTTCATCTGTGGTTTTTTTAACTTGTCAAATCAACGTATCTTAATTTTTTTAATATTGACCATCAAATGTATTTTGCATTTTTCCCAAAAGCACAAAATTTGTAGATATGTCAGCTTGCCTTGGGTGGGGGATCGTATTGTTGACATACAATTGAAAAAAACATACTTCCAAATAAACAACTGAAAAAAACATACTTTTCAAACATGCAGTTGAAAAACACATACTTTCAAAAATACAGTTAAAAAAAACAACGCACTTTCAAACATAAATTGGGAAAATAAAACATACTTTCAAAAATACAATTGAAAAAAATATTCTTTCATACATGCAATTGAAAAAACCATACATTTCAAACATACAATTGAAAAAAAACATTCTTTCAAACATGCAGTTGAACATACTATACTTTCAAACATACAATTGAAAAAAAAAACATACTATCAAACACCCACGCTGTAGGGTAAAGTGCTGTCTGTTCAAGGACAAAGCGTGCTTGCCTAGTGTTGCTATAGTTTACACACATGTTAATCATTTCATAAACGCTGCCTTGCTCTCCGCTCAAGTGTTCACATTACTCTAAAGTAAATGTGTTTGATTGTTTCCTATGTGTTTTTGGGTTTGTGGTAAGTATTGAATGTGCATACATGCAGTGTGTTTGATTGTTAAGTGTTTTTGGCTGTGTAGAAAGTATATTGAATGTGCAATGTTTTTGAGTGTGTAGTAAGTGTATTGAATGTGCAGTGTGTTTGAGTGTTTATGAACGAACAGGTGGAAATATAATGCTAGATTTCATTGTAAATTGTATGTAAAGATGCACGTATTGAGGTTGATGTAGTGCTCCCAACTATCACTACTTTCAGTGTATTAGTCCTGCATTCATGTTCAAAATACTAAACATTAACATTAACAATATAATGGTTTTGCCTATTCCTGTATAACATATTTTATATCATGCCCCTATAGAAGGTTAAAATTGTTGCTTTAGTTTAAGGCTTACATCTTTTAAGATGGTCTAGCGGGCAAAGTACCAGAAGTTGATGTAATTCAAACACGTGTGGACAGTCAAGAATGGCAGATATGAATTATAATATGTCAAATAGATATCCCTCTTTTACCAACAATTGCATAAACTGCACACAGTATATTTTTCGTGTTGATCAGTATTGCAATAGTCCATATGATAACAATATAGTTTATACTTGTAAAATATTGAAATAAAAACATTTCAGTAGCGAAGCTGTTTGTTAAGGGTTAGCAGCCGTGAAGATGAATCAGATTTTAATGGATACATGTAAAGCCTTAGGATCAAAGTGTTTTTTATGAAGCATTTGGGATGATTCAGTGACAAGGCATACACCTCAAAGGGACCTGGAGTATTATATAAAATACTCAAATCTACTGTGGTATTATCTCAACAATTGCTTCAAAATTAGATATCACTGCGTATAGAAAAGCCAAGTTCAAATTCTTTCACCCTCTTAAAGGGTGGAATGTTTTTTTTATATATGTATATATTTATAAATCGGGCCAAAATCTTATTAGTTCAAATTTTATGTACCTAATACAGGTATATCCTTCTGCCTCACATTTGTGAATCCTTTACATTAAGGTCGCAGAAGTACCCAAACAGAAATATCAAAGAAACTCTTGGAAAAACTTGTCTAGAAAACACTTTTTGGCATATAAAGTAAATTGAGTCCCAAACTCGATCCAAGCCTAGGAAAACCAGTAGTAGAGTCCTGATTTTTTTTTGGCATACGACATTGTGAGGTAGTTTGTCATTTCTTTCTTCATCGCCTTTACTTTCACCGAGTCTGAGAAGACCTAGCGACACAGGGGAACTGAAAAACTTTTTGGCCCGTGCTGTGTTTGAACTCAAGACCTCTAGATTGATAGTCAAGCGCCCTACCGACTTGACCACTCCTCAACCTTATAGATATATATATATAGAGTTGTATATCAACTTTGATACAGCATTTAACTGTTTTCCAACGAGTGCTTGTCCACAAGTTGACTTTTGTGTGTGTGTGTGTGTGTGTGTCTCAGAAAAGCATATTTCTTAAAAGAAGAGGAGATAAATCTTCCTATTAAATATGTTGCCGGCAACCTCCAGGAGAATATCCTGTGTGAACAATTTTATTCACTTCATCATTTTGGAGTTTGTTTTTTTTATTTTACTATAAGAGCTCGAAAGATCACCTTATATCTTTTATGGTTTCGAATATTTTCAGCCTAGGCACAAATTTTCTAAATGTATTTGCTCTGTGATAAAGAATTTCTTGCCTCAATGCATTGCTCGCCATTACTGGTGTGTTGGGGGCTCTGGGAGCACTTGCAAATTTGCTGATTAGTCATTATAATACATGTAATATGAAACAACTCGTTTCCACTCAGAGTTTGTTTAAAAACAAATCCAGATCTGCATAAAAGGTTCTAGTAAACCCATCATGAGAATTCTATTCTTACGAAACTTAAAGTTTATTTTTGTGCCTATGAAAAAAAAATTGGGGGAAGTAGATCGTTATGAATTCTGAGCCCCTCTTGAAGTTGTGTTGTCATGACAGACACTCTGTCACTAGATCTCAAATCAGGAGGTTCGGGTTCAAATCCTGGCCCAACTAGGTGCAGTAAGACCGGCTTGGGAAAGTTCTTATCACACGTTTCCTCACTCATTCAGATGTTGAATGAGGCCTACTTGCTACAAGTGGTGAAAACTGTTTTTCACTTTTGTGTAGAGTGACCAGCTGTTTTTGGAGGCTACCTTTTTGTGAGTTCAAAAAGGCATTTAGGTTTTATTTTGGTCTGTTCAGGTACCGTTGCAAAAAGTTTTGATCAATTAAATCAAAGGAATTAAATAAGGTCACCTTTTAATGTTTTAACTAAATCTGAAAGTGCTGCATAAAGGTAATCTTTTATTTTTTTCACATTTGTCAGTAAGTCTTTTTTTTTTTTAATTTAATCTGGCAGGGCAGAGGTGAATAGAAGTGATTTTTAACTCACTCACCCATAATGATATTGATAGGCATTCGTGTTAAAAAAAAAAAGGCATTTTTAAAATTTACAGTGAAAGTTTTGTCATATAGCTCCTGGTTTGGTATAAATACCGCTGAATCAGTTCAATAGACGACAATAAAACACGAAGAGAAGTTGGATTTTTTTTTTTTAATGTTATTACTAATCACTGAATGACTTACTTTAGCTGCGATTTGATGGTGAACTTATTCTTACTGGCAAACAGTGTGTAGGCTACTTTACAGATTTTATTGATGTTTTATTATTTTTGACCTTCTGTTCCTTTGTGTCCTTTCTTATCTCAGAAATCTCAACAGATGAAAGTTATTTTGGATGAATCTCGCTACAAATTTATTGTAGATATGATTATTTTTAGACAAAATGTATTTATTATTGTTCCGATTATTATTATTACTATTAGATAGTATTATTACTGAAGTTTATTCTTTCTTAGGTTGGGGAAAGTATCTGTAAGAAGAGGCCGGGGTGAGGTATTTTGGAGTAACAATTTATTCATGAAGAATCACATTTGTAGTTTTAGGCAGTATACATGAATTATGATTTTATGTGAAAATTTGTTGGTCTTTTCCTTTTTTTTTAGCCTTTGTTTTATTTTTTTTTTTTAACCTTTTTTTTTCTCCCTTGATGTAAGGAATTGTGACAATTGTCTCTGTAATTTATACTATTACATATTATACTTGAATTGAATATGTTTTAAAGGTGAAGGTGTAAACGATTGGTGAGAGTAAATGTGTGTTGGAAAAGTACATATTCTGAAAGATTGATATGCTTTTTACAATACATATTAGTTGCATGGGCATTTTTTCTTAGTCAAGTCCAGTCACATAATAACATATGTACATTAAAACTTGCTGTGGTGGAAATGGATTTCAAATATCATATACATTTTTTTGTCTCAGCCAAAAAAACAAGATAATTTTAGCCGATTTTTTATGGAAGTTGGTATGCTGTTTTTCTTTTTGAGTTGTGAGGTAGGCAAAAGCTGATATTATATAAGAGAATTTATGCCTGCTTTTACATTTACATATTATACATGTATACTTTTTCTCTGATTTAAGTAATTTACACCCTTGTGTTGTATAGTTGGCCCACTATTGTGAAGCTTGTACATTCTTTTTAAATTGATCATTTGTTTGTCTTCTTGTCATGATTCTTGAGAGTTTGTCTATTTTTGCCCACGAATCACATGTACGTTTATTTTCATAGAAAAAAAATCTATAGCTTTTTAACTCCATGTGTAAGTGAAGGGTTCCATGACAAAGTGCAATGTATTTAGCTTTGAAAATGTTACATTTAGAAGAGCAGTTTATCTTTTTTAGTCAAAAAAACTTTTTTTTTTGCACACTTAATTCACAAAAAATGGAATTGCTAAACCTTTTTGAAGGGTTACACCGGGTTTGCTCATTTTCTCACCTTTTTAAGAATAGTGTATAATGTGCTTTGTTGTGGGACCCTGCACGTTTTAAGTTTCTTATTTGAGGTTTTTGCAATTAAACAAAATTTTTAATGTATCCAATCTATCTATAAGTGATAATGTTATACTTAGGGTAGAATTAAACTTTTTTCTTTGAATTCAATCTTTGGCCATGGTTTAATTAATTTAAAGTCATACATATCCTCAACTCATTATTCATTTACTATGATGGAATCTTCAAGTGATACTTATGGTTCAAATTTTTTTTTTCTGCTTTCTATTTTTTTTGACTGATTTAAATAAACCTTACCCTGGCACTTGTTCCTGTGTCTAACAATAGATATTGATCTGACTATTAATCTGTGTGTATAGAGGGATAGTGGTTGTGTGTGTATAGAGGGATAGTGGGTAGCACTTTATCTCCCAGTAGCCTTCTCAAAAAGTCCTTGTGATGATGATCTTGCGCAGATCATAACTACTTAACTTTAAGGCAAAACTTAAGCAAAACGGCACCGAGAAGTCGATTTTGTTTTTCAGTTAGGTTGACTTCAGTGCGATCTTGCTTGTGTTCAGGGCTAACATAAACTTTTGTTTAAGACTTAGGAGACAGGAAACATAATAAGTCCGGCGAAGTTAACCGAAGCCATTTTTCAGTCACTTGACTTAAGTGGGTCACTTGCACCTTTCGTGCTACTCAGTGCACTGTCAATGGTCCACAGAGAGAATTGACTTAAGCGACTCAGTTTTGAGATAAGTCAAACTGAAAGTTGGTGTCACACCAAAGTTATAACAAGTCTGTGTGAAAATTAGGTAAAACGGCCCATCCTTACCTAACCTAAGGAAACGGATGGAATACCATGGAAATATCACACAGTCCATGGAGCTGTTACTTTATGTGCTTCAATTTTGTTGAAAGTAATCCTTGTGGCCACGATATGTATTTGCATGTGTAATGACTACCAAATCACAAAATTACTCTAGGCCCATGAGGCCCGATCCTCATTTTGAAAGTGAGTATCAAAATTTGTGTTGTTGACATCAAGTTAACCGACTTTTACCTAATATAATAATATGATTACTTCACAATTTGTTCATTTTCTGTGCAGATTTGCTTTCCCCCCTTCATCTTCTCTCAGACTGCCTGTCTCTTTCAAACTGGCCTCAAATTATAGGAAGAGATGAAAGTACATTTACAATGCAAAGTTGCTAAAAATATGGAGGCCAGCGCTATTGCCACATCAATTGTGGATGATCTATAGTGCCTCAGTGAGATTGTTACAACATTTGTGAATGTTTTTACATCTACCATTGTGAATGGTCGAATTTCAATTTTTTTTTTTTTCATATACTTCTAAAACCTGAATAAGTTCTACGTCTGAACATACATTAGTTTCAGACAATATACAGTCGAGTTCAAATAATTCGAATCCAGATAGTTTAAATTCTTGGATATTTCGAAGTCGTTTAATTTTACCGAATATTTCTTTCTGTAAATGTTGAAAAATGTTGGTCAATTCGAATTTTGAAATAAGGATCCAGTAAATTTGAAGCGATTTTGGCGAGATTTTTCGATTCTGACACACTCAAAGCACTTTCCTGGCTTGTAAAACAAAGTAATGCTATGCACCGTGCAGCAAGCGATTCTGATGTGTGTCCTGGCCACCTACGTTACAGACAAGAGCCTGCAATAAGGCTACGAGAGGGAAAGGGAAATGGGATCGTTATTTCCCCCACCTCTGCACACACTAGTACGACTTATCTGTCATCCACATTTTTTTACTCTTTCTCTATGTATACTGATACAGTGCAATTCGAATTTTGGATAATTCGAAGTCCTTTTTTTTATTCTAATGACTTCAAATAACTGGACTCCACTGTACTTGTTTTAAAAAATCAAATTAGGTAATTTTGGGATATTTTATTTAAAAAACTCTTCCACTTTTATTTCAGTGTCTTTCAGTCTATATAAATTTCTGTCCCATAAATGACACTATTGGCTTTGTAAAAACTGCAAAAAACATTGTATAAGTAATACAAAGTCTGATCCATTTAAGAGTTGCAAAAGAGGAATTTTTTAGCATGTTTGCAGATTAAATGTGATTCTAAAGACAAGTGTAGAAGTGGAAAAGGAGTTCTTGATTCTGATTTAAAAATCTTTAATTTTAGTGAAAGAATGCTGCTTGACTTGGGACTCCAGTGTCCTTGTAAGATATTCTCCAACAGTTCAACCAGTCTATGGCTGAAAAACATGTGCTTGAATCTTAACTGCTGTCAAAAACGTGTTGATGCAAATCATAAAAAAAAATGTTGCAGTATTTCAAATCTGTTGAGAAAAACTGCGTGATATCTCCCAGCAGAGATGTTGAGCTACAAATGAGGTTTCACCTCGGAACAAATAAAACTAATGAAGGTAATTTGCATTTGTATACCTGAAATTCCACTATGTCAAAATCTTCCTAATTCACTACAAAAAATTGAACATGTTAAGTCACACCTCCAGAGAGGGAAATAGTCTATAACTTCAGCCAAGACATCATAGCAATACATGTACATGAAAGATAAATTGAAGGAGGAGAAAAAAGACAGAAAAGTCAAAGGAAAGAAAGCTTTGTCAAAAGATTAATCTCTTTGACACACAAAACAGATACAAGTTTCAACTTGAACTGCTGGTACAAATACGAAGCTCATAATAAAACCAAACACCCAAGATGTCTTCTAGTATTTTATTTCATAACTGTGTCAAACAGAAAAAGGGGGAACCGACTTGAAACACAAGTTTTCATATAAAAAAAAAAAGTTGCAAAGAGTAATAATAGCCAAGCTCACTAAAAAACACTTTTAAAAAGTAGAGATTGTATACTCAAACATGAATGAAAGGGTAATCCTGGCTGGGCAAATTCTGTCCCTGGGAGAGGTCAAGGAGTTTTCACCAGAAGAGCACACATTTCTTAGTTTGGCATATGTACAAGCCAGGCCCAGTTGTCATATAAAGAGCTCTACAGTAACATATATAAGAGCTTTTTATGAGGTGATTCTAATCACGCAGCTGAAGCTGGACAAAATCTAACACAGCCAGGTTAGCTTCTTGCAGTTTTTAAGAAAATAGAAAAACCACTTTTTCTCTTTGACTTTCTCAATCTGCTGGAATATTTCTCAGAGCCAACGGGCCTTGAATTAATGGGAGATGCTAAAAAAAAAATTCAGAACCTTATTGTATGTTGGGAAGAAGACAAGGCAAACCTATCTTAAATATGTTGAGGCATGTTTGCAATATCTTAAACTCTCAATGGATTGAGATTGAAATAAATGGGAAGGTGTGCCTTTTTTTTCATCACGACCCTTTCCACCACAATACACAATGATAAAACTGTGCAAGAATGAATTTAGGAAGGAGGGGGAGGGAGTAAAAATAATTTTCTTTCTTCTAACAACAAAACTAGGAGTAAATTTATCCGCCACAAGGCTGTTTTCTGATAAAACTCAAAACATATAATACATTCGGCCGGAGCTGAAATAGATTGATTAAATGCTGGAACATAACATGAGCCCAATCTACGATGAGCGGGGGACCTTAGAGGCTGCAAAAAAAGAAATATTTGGCGTGCAGTTTTACAAGACATCGCATAGACTAGACATTTTATACTAATGCAATAGACCCTTTAAACAAGTCCAAAGTTTTTTTTTCTATCTTACTAACCCTCTACCAGCTACGTGTTTGTTATTGCAGCGGATTGGTTTCAATCTAAAGTGATGTTACGTAGCTTTCTTCCTCTTGAGTTTAGGTTTGGCCTAATTTCAGCTGTCTTGTGAGGAGATTTGAATGCTTCACACTGCAGAAAAAATATGTGTCACCACTTTGTTCATGAACAAGGTAAAAATAATCATAATGTCATAAATAATCACCTTCTTTTTTACAACAGATTGACGACTTGGACACAGATCAGTACGAGTTCACACACCAATTTTACATAGGTATAATATTATGGTCCCACAGACACTAAAACAAATTTAAAAAACAAATCAAGAGATTTGGCTTGAAAATTGTGCCATATTTCCTATAAGTTTGATTAACAATTTTTTTAACTAACCAATTATGTCAGTTCTTATCTGCATAAGTTGCCTTACAGCTGCTGTTTGCAATATGCTTCGTGGCAAGGGGACAAAACCACCCCACTCTTCCTCTTAAGGAAATATTGCTGACAAGCTAGCCTGTCTTCAAGCTATCTGATATATACTAGCAACATGGAAAAAAAAAAATAAAACCATACTGCTTTGACACTGCTCATGAAACAGTATAAAAAAACAAAACACACTTGCATATTTTACATAACAGAACAAAACAAAAAAAAATCACTTCCTACCCCATGCTTTCTGTCCAATAATATTTTTCCTTTATGGTCAACATCATTGGTCAAATTCGTTTATAAGTCTCTTTCAAACACAAGTTGATTTCAGTCCTTTATATATAGTTTTAAAGAGGGTTTATTGTGACACACACATATTGGTTTAGTTGTACCCAATTTAAACACTAGTCATGAAAACCAATTCGATTCACTTGAATTCCTTTATTTTTTGTGATAATGGCCAGTATAAAATAATGAGTTAT
The DNA here is from genome assembly GCA_033675545.1 of Elysia crispata. Classification (NCBI taxonomy): domain Eukaryota; kingdom Metazoa; phylum Mollusca; class Gastropoda; family Plakobranchidae; genus Elysia; species Elysia crispata. The sequence continues at coordinate 90,791 of JAWDGP010000962.1, forward strand.
TGACAGGATATTTTCTATCAATCAAGCCCTATTTTTTTTATTTCCTTACATTTTGCTCCGTTACTAAATCTCTCAGGCAAGAGAATGTTAGCCATAAGGCCAAAAGCAATTCTCTGAAATAGTGACAGAAATATTGACAAAGAGCAAACAACACTTCCTACCAAACCTTTCAATCATGAACCATTCCTCCTGATTTCAAAACAAAAGTCTTATTCTGAAAAAAAAAAAAATCACAGCATAAAAACACTTAAATGGACGATGGCTTAAAGAGTAGCAATCTCCGGTCTTGGCCCTACTCTACATTAAAGCAAGGAAAGTTCACTCCCTTGAATCAGTCAATCACAATTACGCTGTACAATCACGAGTGGGCTCACATTGACCTCATTTCCCACAATCATTAATGAGATGCGCACTGTACTCGCTGACCGCCTGGATGTTCATCATCGGAGTCGTAGGTCTCAGCATAGCCCCCCCGCCCTCCTTGCCGTTGCTGTTGGGAGGGGTCGTAGTCCTGTAAGCTGCACTCTTCGGCTTCATCAGGGACTATCACCTCCTGCAATATACGAGGTTAAACTGAACAGTGACATGGTGGTGGTGATAAATCAGCACCCTCTTTCCATAACTCTTTTAGATCCTCAATAAGGGCTTAGAAAGAAGGGATTGCAAATTCTTAATTCCAGATTGAGAGGTAATAAATTATTTCAATGTGATTGAGGATTGAGCTTGTCTAGAGATTTACAAAGTTATTCTTACAATAAAGATGAAAACTAGGTCTTGTTGCAGGGCCAAGATCGGGAGTCAGATTGTGATGGAGTGAGACCTTTATGGCCACAAATCTGAAACGGTGGTTGAGCCAGTCAGCTGTAAAAAAAAAAAGTTTAAGAAAAAAAAATTTTTTTTTACTTCTTAATTTTAATCGTGTTTTTCTTGATTGCTATATATATATTTTTTTTACATGCGTAAATGTTTTTGTACACAGTTCTGTCCCTTCTCTTACGGTCAGGGCTTTACCTGAGCTGGAGCGCCTTAGGTGGGATTGAGGCTAAGTAAATCTAAGCTTGACACACAAACTAAAACATGTGAAGTACCTGTCTTGGCGGTAACACAGACTCAAGTGTGGAGATTGCCTCAGTGTTTAGAGATCCGGAGGTCGGGAATTTCACAGCAAACTGAATGATGAGCCGACCCTTCTCAAAAGGATCTCTGTACACAGGCATGCCTTCTCCCATCACACATTTGATATCATCATTTTTCACCACATCTCCTATTGCAACATAAAAAAAATAAGAAATTTAAGAAATGAACAATAGTTTCATAATGCAGATCACCACAAAAAGACATGAAAAGGGCCAGAGAGCAAGATGAAAGGCAGGGAGCATAAAAAGCCATCTAGGGAAAATAAGGTATTAAAGAGCCAATTGAAACGCAGTACTAGTAGAGATGGCTGGCTCTTGATGTGGACATGTGGACGAGAGAGCGAGATGAAAGGCAGGGAACATAAAAAGCCATCTAGGGAAAATAAGGTATTAAAGAGCCAATTGAAACGCAGTACTAATAGTACTAGTAGAGATGGCTGGCTCTTGAAAAGCCATCTAGGAAAAATAAGGTATTAAAGAGCCAATTGAAACGCAGCACTAGTAGAGATGGCTGGCTCTTGATGTGGACATGTATACTGGTTAAGTCGACAGGAAGACTTTTCTGGGGCTCTGAGATGATGAGGACCACAGAGCAAAAACAAAGACTTGATGAACTTTAGGCACTTTTGCTATATTCATCTCCAATTTTTTTTTTTAAGTTAGTAGATGAAACTCTACCTCAATATATGACTAAAAAAAATAAGAATCCCAACATCACACAAAAATGCATAAATTTTAGTTAACTTTGACATTTGATTCCAAACACACACACACACACACACACATTCAAAAATGAATTTCCTACCTGGCAAGTTTGTGATGACAAGTGTGCGGCTGTCAAGGGTCTTGACAGTCTTCTGAAAGCCGCAAAGCGCCTCCACAAGTTCTAGTTGCATCGTCATGATGAGGTCATGGCCACGGCGGCGGAACCGATCATGTTCCTGCTCATCCAGCACGATGACTATATCACCTGGCTCGAGGTCTGGTTCCTGGTCACCCTCGCCCGAGAAGCGGATCTGTTGGTTGTCCTTCATGCCTAGGAGAAGAGGTCAAAAGTCACAATTTTAGAGGCTGTGAGTTTATCTCAATATGTAACTTCCTGTATGCTGATCTCACAGTTGCTGACTAGTTATTTGCCTCAGAGAAGAGGTCAAAAGTCACAATTTAGAGGCTGTGAGTTTACCTCAATATGTAACTTCCTGTATGCTGACCTCACAGTTGCTGACTAATAATTTGTCTCAGAGAAGAGGTCAAAAGTCACAATTTAGAGGCTGTGAGTTTACTTCAATATGCAGTTTCCTGTATGATGATCTCATAGATGCTGACTACTAATATGAGCCTCTTAATGCTTGGACGAGCAAGTTTTTTTTTTTTTTTTAACAAATTACAGAGAATGATATAGCCCAGTTGGCACCAATATTTCAGAAGACTTATCCCACAGAAAGATATGTTCATGTATCAATGGAAATCATCAGTCAGTCATAATACCTTGACATCTATGTTAGTAATGTTTAAATCAAAATAAGTCATTTACTACGTTGGCGGAAAATGCACAGGGAAAAAAAAACATTTCCTGCCTTCCTAACAATTTTCTGCAAAATCTAATAAAGATTTCATTAAAACTGTGTTATGTGAAAATAAACTTTTCTTGAGGCTTGTGTTGCAGTGTTGTGATTTGTGAAGTTTTAAGTTGTTTTTTTTTTAATTGAAAGTGTGCCAAGTCGGTAAATGGGGACAGAAAGATTTTACTTGAAAATTACAGATTTAGATCTAAGGGTTTAGTAACGTTATTTTCCATTTATCAGTGACTTTAATTGGTTGAAGACGTCAATTAATGTTAGTTTCAGTGATTGGTCAAAAAAAATTAACTTGTTTACTTGAAAAATAGGAAAAATACGGTAATCAAGTTGTGCGAAATTTCGAGACTTTTCCGTACCCGTTCGCGAGGTCAAAACTCCTCATGTTTCAACCACTAAAATGATAGAGACGAGGCAAAAGGTTTGTTTCCCTTACTCTTCAGTCAGAAGAGAACATATGTGAGCTAAAAACACTGTTGTTTTCCTCATCCGAGATTTCACACGCTTTCAGATCTCTGTCACCGTTATTCCATTTCGATAAAGGCTTTGTGTGCGCGACTATTAACACAAATTTTAACACAAATTCGGAGTATTTAAGGCTTCGCTCTTTGTTAAACATTGGCTGGGCATTTAATAGAGCCACTCGCAACAATTATTTTCTTCTTGTGTCAAAACCAGTTTTGGGGACAGATCATTCTTTGGAATATACCTGGAAAAACGCTATTTTTTCTTCGACTTTTACAGTTTCCCTGTAAATTTCATAAGAGGTTTGGTTGGTAAGATCTAGAATGTTGCGATTATGGAACATCTATGCATACTTTTACACTTTTGAGTGGAAACTTGTACAATAGATTTAAACTACATCTATATTTCCACTATATCCTATAGCAAGTTTAGATTCTAAGTCTAGTCAAACTAGATCGAATCATATGCTAGAGTTAGATTAGATTTAGATTTAAAACAAAATATAGATCTACATCTAGATCTAGAAGATCAAAATTTTAAGCCTTAGTTTTGGTCAACTGCAGATAAAAACTGGGATTTAAATCCATCATTAAGTTGATCATTGTGAAATAGAAGTACATTTAAAATGATTTATAACATAACTGCAGTATCTGCATGCAGATTTTACACTCTCTAATAGATGTATAAATGATACTTTCAAATTTATCTTTGTATTTTGCTATTAAAATAAAAAAGGCCTATCCTACAAAGATCGTAGATCTTCATTTCTTTTTACTCTTTGACAGCTTAATATTGACTTTTATAGCCAGCAAGATGTCTAGCAGGTCCATAATTTATAGGAAACAACAGAAAGAAAAAGACCCACAAAAATATCGAGAGTATACAATTACAAAAACAAAGAGAAGCAGCTGAACATACAAAGGCTAGGTGGAAAAGATTATTTTAATTGTTTTCTTACACTCAAAAAATCATTGAGTTGGCAGATGATAAGTTAAGTGCTAGACTCATGGAATGAAATGGATCAAAATATGTTTATCATCACCATAAACAAAAAAATAGAGACACAAAGAAGATTACTGAAAATTTTAGGTTAGAGACCCGACATTTATAGCCTCCGTGGGTGCCTCGCCCTAAAATTTTTTACAGATTGGAATTCCTGAATATCTAAACTGAAATATGATATATAATACATGTTTCTCAGACATGTTTCAAAAATTGCAAATTTTGGCCCTTTTAAGTAAATAGTCCAAGCTTCTTTGTGTTTTCCCCATATTGTAATTTACTTGCGGGTTCTATGCTTATTATGGACTGCGTTTGCAAAATTTTTCAGTCAAACACCATGCTCTTCATGCTCCAAGCAAAACATCTTTTAAAAATGAGAGAAAAAACAAATACATTCAGTTATATTTAACAAGGTAGAAAAAATCTGCATTGAAATTTATCATGCTGACATAACACGACGTTTTTCCTGCATATTATTTTTCATATGAACACCTCATCTCATCAAGATGGAGAAGTTATGCAGAGATTTACAACAGGGTAAACATCTACTCTAAACCTAACAGAAATACCACAGTAGTTAAATTTATATCATTTAGTTCAGCCAATACATATCATACTGATGAAGCTCATAAAAAGGATTTAATAAGAAGGCCTTATGGTAAACCTAAAAGCCATTTAATTTTATCTTACAAGACATAGGCATGACAACATAATTTACCTCTTTCAAAAGGCTATCCCGTAAAATCGAAGGTTCAGAGACACTTAAAAGACAAGGGAGGGAGAGAGAAAGAAAGAGAGAGAGATAAAGAAAATCATTTACCTTTATCAATGTGCACCTCTAAAATTTTCCGTTCCTTGACGATCTTTTTGCCATTACAGGTTTTGCACCTGAACTTGGGGTCAATGACTTCTCCCTCCCCACGACACTCGCCACAAACAGACTGAATCTGCTGCACCATCCCTGGCCCGATTTGCTGGATCCTTACTTGCATGCCGGTGCCGCGGCAGATTCCACACTTCTGGACTGAACCTTCTTTGCCACCTCGACCTGTACAGAAAGATAAAATAAAAGGGGGATAGGTGATGGAATGGATCAAGCTGGGTTTTATGTCCTTTGAAATCTCTGTAAGCCATGATAGGTTATTACGTTTTGCTGAATTATTTTAAAGAAAAAAATAGGGCCTAGGAAAATTCAAAGAAAATCATGCAACAAGTTTCTCAACACTATTCGAAGAAATGACCCTAAAAATTCACTACAACAACTGTGAACAAGCATACTTGAATATCACCTAAATGAAATAAGTTTTGGCATAGGCAGATTTATATGAAGAGAGTGAGACTGAGAGAAAGAGAGTGAGAGGGGGAGAGAGATAAAGAGAACAGCCCATGTCTTACCTTCACATTTGCTACATATTACATTTTTTTGTAGAGCCAATTTTCTGGTTGCTCCATTGTACAGATCTTCAAGGGAAACCTGCAAAAATGATGTGTAAAAGGTACTTTAAGGTTGGAGAAAATTATGATCCTCTTTCTACACAAAAAATATTATCCTGATTGTAATAAAAACTTTATCTTCATGGTCATAAAAACTCTTATAAGAAAAGAAATATAAGAATGAAACAGAATGTTGAAAATTCCGAATAAAAGAAAATTTCTCTTTGTTTTAATTATTATTATTTAATTAAATTCCATTTTGCTTTGATTGAATTCAAAGCTCTACACACACAAAAAAAAATTAAAAAGCACTTTGACAATTTTCATATCATTCAGAAAAATGTAGGGAAACAAAAACTGACCAATCTTGACTGATTGCTATCAGTATTCATCATCTCTTTAAATGTCATGGTGAAGACTTTTAAAAGTAGGGCAACTGAGCTTCGTTAAAAAAAAAATAAAACTCCAAAAAAAGCCAATGGGTTATCTTTCTTAGTTACGAGCAGAGTGACCTGAAATCAGATTTGTTTTTTAATCTGTTTCTTTTCCCCTTTTAAATCTGTTCTGACACACTCTGGATATAATTGCTCATATCTTTGCCCTTTTTTTTTTAAATCAAAGAACGCTAATGATAAAGTAAAACTAACAGAAAAAAAAATGGAAGAAAAAGGATGTTATGGTTTTCATTTCAAACTAGTATTAATACCTTAAATCAGAAAAAAAGCCATCTCTGCATTTGTGGAATGTCCCCATATAAGGAGCTGAAGTGTTAGGATTGTACACAATGCTCTGAGATATCTTTATCAATGCCAGCTCATAGGATCGGAAGCAGCGAAGATCTATAAACCAACTGATAACTTTTCTCTGTCAACTTACTTTGAGTTGATGGATGACGTCTTTGCCTTTCCTTGGGCCCCGGCCTCCGCCACCTCTTCTACCACCGCCACCAAAAAAGAGGTCGAATATGTCCATTGGAGAGTGGAAGTCCATGCCGCCGGATCCACCGCCTTTGATTGCCTCCTCACCTCCGCGATCATAAAGTTCACGTTTCTTGGGGTCAGAGAGCACTTCATAGGCTACACTGATCTGTTTGAACTGTGACAACAAACACATTATTTTTTCAGATGCTTGATGAATGGTTGTGGATATAGGTACATTTATAAATTATATACTTTTTGATTATCCTCAAAGTTAGGCCAAAACTGTTTTGCTAAGGCACATCATATATAACCCACACCCAATGCTTCTTGAAAAATTTTTTTTAAAAATTCACTGTTCCTTAAATTTGCCCTTCCTGATAAATTTCAGATTTTAGAATAAGATTTTCGTCAAATTGTCATGTTCACTCACCAGTGTCCTTCGAGGAACACCTACATTTTTTTTTTTCAATCTTTTGGAGTGACCTAACTTTACACAAATTAAATGATAAGTCAAAAGTTTCAAGCCTACCTTATCCCCAGCATTTGGATTTTTGTCTGGGTGATATTTCAGAGCTAGTTTTCTGTATGCCTTTTTCAGCTCTGCATCTGTTGCGGTGGGTGGCACCTCCAATATATCATAGAATTGTGTTTCCTTCACCATGATTGATAAAAACTCTTCAGGTTGCACCTATACACCAATTTTATACTGTAGATTTTCTGAGGACAAAACAAAGTAAATATATTTCAGATTTGAAGTTTGATACTCATGGAGTTATGTTTTTTCTTTTCAGATTTTTCACATTGAAATGAACCGTGATAAATCCAACGACTTCCCTCGAATAAAAGGAAAAGCACAAAACAAAGCTGATATCTCTACAACTGGTACAAGCATTTTTTTTTTCAACACATAAGACCTTTAGGTTCATTTGTTGTACATACAGCAGGTAACACAGGATACTCGTTTCATAGCCATCCACGAGATAGATATAGGACTGTGACAAATGTCCACTTCTTTTTCACATGTCTTTTTCTCAATTCTACAAACTTTTTTTTTCAAATCTCTTCTCCTAGGTACAATTTCCTCTTATCTCCAGTACTCCTTCTTCATCTTAATAAAATTTCTTTTCATCTCCATTCTCAAGAGAGGGAAATTATCAATAATGTTCTTTTAACTTCCAATACATCACTGAAAAAGATATCTCACACTGATAATATGTAAGCTAAAAATGTGTGAGTAAACAGAGCTTTCCTGATCCTCATCAATGTAAAAATTTGGCAACATCAGTGGTTATATCAGAGATGCTACCCAGGCCTGAAGATTTTGCCGGAACTTTTTAAACCTCCCCACCCCACACACACCCACATGTATATTCCATTCCAATAAATGACTTCATTGACTCTTACTCCTAAAAGGTATGCTGGATGTTTACTTATTCTGTTGTGTTTGCGCATGCCTGAAATTAGACCTATGCCAGATGTTTATTAAATCTACTTTGCGCATGATTCAATGGAATTGTCTGGGGAAGTTACTCTTCTAAATCAATCTGATTAAGATCGTCTTCATTGTACTTCCTTCTTTTTAATAGCAAGTTTATTAATTTTTTCTCATATCCACATTTTTGCACTTCAGATTAAGTTTACCGGAAATTCCGGAAAAGTGGCATCTATATACAAATAGTATGAATAAAAAACATGAAAGTAATTTAAATATTTTACTCTAGATCAGAGAAAAACGATGATGATGAAATCTACTAACTATCAGATGTCACTAGATCTAGATATACTGCTCTTCCTGAAAATTCTATCTACACTCAAACCCAGAGCTTGATTAGGGTTTGTCGCAGTGAAGTGTCTATTCCCAAACGGTGTTGGGAATAGTATATTTGCTTATTCCCAACCACTGCTGCGCATAGAATTAATCAAGATCTAGTTCCTTTTAGCCTTTCAGCCTTGTCACAAAATTGAGATAATCTCGATGAAATGTTGATGCTTACAAAATCTTCACAAGATGTTGGAATCACATTTTCCCATTGAATTCATAAGATTTTGAGGTCTTTCCTTGAATTCATAAACTAATACACAAATGCAGTAGTGCTATTGTTAAACTATCCATTTCTTTCATCCAGTTATGTAGGCCTAGTTATCAGCCCAACTTACCTTAGGCTTTAAAATTGTATATTTCTTATTGAATTTGATGTGCTGAATACAAAAATGAAGATTTTATTCGTCGCAAATAAATACTTTTCAAGATATAACTTTAAGAATTTTTTTGTTGCTCTAAAATCCAATTAAACTACAAATTTCGAATTTGTCGAGAAACATGATTCATCAGCAGATTTACCGAATATTAGTCTCAACTTTTAGAAAAGAATTTTATGAGAGGTCAACAATAATTTTCTCTTTTTCAGGGCAAGAGTTTTTTTTTTTTCAATCTAAAATCTAAGCTACACTATAAGTATTATAACCTCATTATGTTGATGAAGGTCTAGAATTAAAATTAAGTAGGTTCAGGTTGTTTTAATTTCAATCTAGGCTATATTTACTTATGATATAATCGTGATTTTTTTCCGGGTCTCAGTTGGGTTACCACTAGTAGATCTAGATTTTTCTAGCTAGTTAGTTCCTAACTGCTAAATTTATTTTTCCCAGGGAAAAAAAAGGGATGGGTGATCCCGT